>JANIPN010840389.1:0-103614 GCA_027478595.1 Erythroxylum anguifugum
AAATTAATATTATAGCGAAAATAATATATATTTAATAGTAGTACTTAATATTATTTAAGGTACGTAATAAATAAATAAGATATATAATAGTATAATAAAACGAGTATATAATATATATATACCTATATCCCTCCTACCTTTATACCTCTATTCGCACCTCCGAGTTTCAAATTACGTGCTCTACTTTACCTATATATAGCCCTATAGCGTAGAGACTTATACGAGCACCTATACGTAGCATAATATAAAGCTTGAATTTTAATCGAAAAATAATATATTCATTAGATAATACGATTTATAAATACAAAAATATATTTACATAAAGATTTAACTATCTTTAATTCTTTATAAATAGAAAAACATATTTAATTTATTAAAAATTTCTATTACGATTAAATTTAATAAAACGATTTAAATATAATATGAAATAATATAAAGTTATATAAATTAAAATATCGTTATATATAATACAATTTAAGTATACATAAGTCTAGCAAATTAGTTTTTAATATTTAATTATTTCAAATAAAATAAGTTGAAAAATAGCAAATTATCTATTGTTAAATCTGATATAACTGAATTATAAAACAAATATTTTGCGAAAATTACATCATTATAGTATACGAATTCTAATTACTATAGACTTTAATGTTTTAATATTACAATATTATAGATATAAAGTACGAACAGAGCCGTTTCGGTACCAAGAGGGTATAGATTGAAGGATAGAAAGAGAAGAATTACATTTGACACGGTGGCAAGAAAGATCGAAGGAGCTAGAGAGAAACAGAACAGATCAGCACGCCCTTGGCTTACGGCGTTTTCCACTCGAGTAGGCATTAATTGGCGTGGCAGGTGGGAAAAGTTTTTCTCTTTCTACGTGCGTGTGTGTGTGTGTGCGCGCGCGTGTGGTTTGTTTGTAACTCTACAAGGATCTTGTGTATACAGCCGACCTGTTTTTGCGCTTGTCTACGCGCCTATCTTCGCGCCTGTCAGCGCTAAAGTCAGATAGGAAAGACGTATCAGACGAAGCGCCGATTACGTGGACGGGGGTGAAACTGCGTGTACCACATAACCGGCTGAAAGGAGGGCATTATCTTGACAGGGGTGTGCAAGTATCAAGGCCAGAGAGGATCAGCCTGAGGCTGTGTACTACTGCAGTGGTAGTAGGGGCTGGCTGGGAAGAACAACTAGAAACACGCGTGCTACAATATTCAGCTAGAAATTAGCTCCGAGCCGTGGCATGGTGGTAAGCACTAAGAGAGGTTGGGTAGGATTTCACTTTCGTTCACACATAGACGCACGTACGTGCATACACACGCACACACACACGCACACACACGTGTCAGGACTAGGGCAACAAAGAGAAAGGGTCAGGTGCATGCATGCATGCATATATTGCCTTGCTTGTTGAGAACTAGTGTGCTGAGTTGTGAGAAAAGAAAATGTATCAGACTTGGAGCATGTTGCGATTGTCTGGGACAACGGATGTGACGGTGTTGACGGCTGCAAGGGAGGGAAGGAAGGAGGAAGTGAGTGCCTAGCATGTGTTCATGCATGTGCGTTCTCATAGTTAATTTGCCATATTTTATTTTGTGTGTAGGCGGTTCTAGAGGCGTCGTAAGGGCATGAGGAAGTATTCTATCAGCATCATCTTGTCCCTCTATCTAGAAGATGAAAAGCAGAACCCGCACTTGGAGAACTGTCTGTACAGTAAGACTAGACTGGATCAAATCATTACATGTTCTCAGTAAATTTTGAGCGGAAGGTGTTGAAGCAGATAATTAGGGGGGTAAGTGGAGCAAAAGCAGAGCAGGGAGAGAAAGAAACGCACGGCAAATCTCTCACGGATTCCCCGACGCACCGCCTATATCTTATGTATCTGCCACGCCCAAAGTCGCTGTGCTGTCGTTAGTAGCCAAAAGGTCACATACATGGGACGTAGCAGCCGCGAGACAAGACATAAACCAAAACATTATCACGCTCAGCAGCAGTACTACCTAGTCTCTCACTTCAACTCTTCTTCCTCTATACCACCACCACCACCACCACCACAGCCAACTCTATTAAGATGGCCGAGATAGCCCCCAATGCCGGCGGATCAGACTCCGTCTCCGTCCCCGACAAGTCCGTGGCATGGTATATCCAAGATGAAGATCTGCCCCCGCTGCCGGACGACGTGAGAGCTTTCCTCTCCACATACGGCAAACTGCCTCAGTCCGAGGTGCAAAGCCACGTCCTCGCCGTGCGGGAGAAGGCATGGCGGGTCTTCCCTTTCCCCTGCATCGGGCAGAATCGATTCCTAGACTTTGCCATGTCCGCGCAACCGGCATACCCACGCGTCCTGTCGCGGCTCACGAGCCCTTCCCTACCTCCGGGACGTCTCATCGACGTCGGGTGCGGCTTGGCGGCCGACCTGCGCCGGCTCGTCGCCGACGGCGTCTCCCCCGATCGTCTGGTCGGGCTCGACCAGCGCCCGGATTTCATCGACGTCGGCTACGACCTGTTCCGCGACCGGGACTCGTTCGGGGCCCGCTTCGTGACGGGCGACGTCACCTCAGTGTCTGGTCATTCCACCGTCAACAGCGAGGTTGCGTCGCTCCGGAACTCGGCCGACTTCGTCTTCGCCGCATCCTTCCTCCACCTGTTCGGCTGGGCGGAGCAGGTCAAGGTGTGCATCGCCATATCACAGCTGCTGAAGAAGGAAAGTGAAGAGGGCGTCATCTTCGGCAGATTCGTGGGCTCGCCTGAGCCGCTGGAGTACCCCCACCCGACGAACCCGTCAGGCGTCATGTACGCGCATGACGAGGCAACTTTCCAGAAGCTTTGGGACGAGGTGGCGGAGACGGCGGGCGAGAAGTGGAAAGCGGCGGCGACGTTCACGGATAACAATGTTCGCTCGAGGAAAACGGATCAGCTTTGGAAGGGGTCAAAGTTTCAAGTGATGCATTTTGAGGTGACGAGGAGATGATGGCTTATTCACCTCTGTAACCTGATGTTGTAACGAACTCTATGTCGAGAGATGTCGAAAGATTCCATGATAAGAAGCTTGATCGTTTTAGATTTACTTGCCTCCTCGACTCTCCCATATAGTCTAGATCTCGTTACCGTTAGCACACATAAGTCTCGCACCTCGGTACCACGATCTCCAAGTGATAAAGACTTTTGATATGAAAGCCAAGTAATGCCATTCACCATAGACCATCTACGAATTCTCATATGGCAGACCGCTCAACACCCTTATCGCACCGTAGAGACCGTCAATATCCCCATCTGGCCCGACTGTATCTTCAATGACATCCATGTTCTTCCTCGCTGCCTCGTATGCGGGCAGCTTAGTCCCACACGACTCTGCAAGCTCCAACACGTGTGCGGCAATGTGCTTCACCATGGCCACGTTTCCAATGGGCTGCAGACAAGATATATCAGCGAAATTGAATTCAATCGACGAACAGAGAGAGGTTGTTTGCTTACCGAGCTTTTGTGGTATCTTCCGCTGGACATGTGTTTCGAATGAAGCATGTATGGGGCTGGGTATCAACTTTGTCAATCGCGATGGCGTGTCTCAGCCATAGAAACATCAACTCACCAGGGAACACAGTCTGAATGAATTTTTCAAGATTTTCAGTGCCGAGCCCGCTCTTCTCTGCCAGAACGTGGCCTTCGGCTAGAGCCTCAATCATTGAGATGATAAAAGTGTTACCAACCAACTTCAGGAGCGAGGACTTCTCGACTGGCTCGTCGCTATAATCGATGACTGCACGTGCCAGGCTGCCAACGGGTCAGAGGGGCCGAAGACGGGGAAAAGTCGACGTAATTTGTACTCACACGCCCTCCAGATATGGCTTCACCTTGTCAATCGACTCTTTCTTTCCTGCAGGCACACAAGTGAGAATGCTGGCAGCTGCCATGCTAGGCTCTCCGAAGACTGTTGAGGATGGGTCAGTACCGGCCCTATCTGCTGAGAAAAAGTGGGGGAACCGTCTCATACCAGGCATCGCCACGAACTCTGCGCCGTGCTCCATCAGCTTGGCCGCGACTGTCTTAGTGGTTTCCGTCGAGATGGTAGAGCACTCGACAAATACCTTGCCCTTGACTGTATCGCTATCACTCTTGATCAGGCCCTCAAAGGTCGATGTGACGGCGTTATCGTCGCTCAGGCACGACCAGACCATATCACTCTTCTGTACGGCCTCCTCCGCGGTCGACGCGACCACCATATTTGGCGTGTCGGCGGCGTGAGCCTCGGCGTTCGCACTGGTTCGACTCCAGACGATGACGGGATCTGGCAGATCTGCCTTGGTGGCTAAATTCCGGCTCATAGCCTATGAAACGGACAGACGTCAGTCGACCGTCAAGACTTTTAACACTTGGTCTTATCCGTGGTGGTAGGATCAAATCCTCAGGGAGGACACAGCTGCCAGTAGCTTTCCCTTCACTTACCTTTCCCATATTGCCCATACCAAGGTAGCACATTTTTGGAGCCATAGTGAATGAGGTGTTGAATTGTCTAAAGATTTAAAAACTATTCACCGTGTCAAATGACGAGCTGCTGAGTCTCTAGTTGAGTAGCAGACCGAAAAAAAGAGTTCTGCGAGACCGACTAGAAAGTTGCTGGGAAAGTCTGCTTCCCGGAGCTCTTCGTTGTGCCCCTCGCACGCCATCTCTGCCACACTCTGTGAAGTGATAAGTCCTGGGTGACCTTCTGACAGCCAGCTTCCACAGCATCAGCTCAAGCAAGTAAGGACTAGGGCGGATAGATCAACAGAGCATGGCAGTAATCAAGCGAGCAGGCAAAAAAGAGAGGTCCTTGGTTTGAGGCAACGACTCCGGTCCCACTTGAGAATGTTGATCTCCGGAAGCTACATCCGCAGCTGGCGGTCATTATCGACATGGTCTATACCCCGACCGAGTGCCGCCTGTAATTTTTTTTTTCTTTTGTAATATTTTTCTCAATAGCCTCTGTTGAGCTGTTTGGCCCAAGCTCTTCGGCCCCAGCTCCTTTTTTTTGTGTTTTGGGGGGGGGGTGGAAGAGAACGTTTCATGGCAGCCGCGATGGTGACCACGCCTTACCGCCTGCAAGACGAACAGCTGTCCCCATCTTCTGACCCATATTTGATATGCGCACCCGGTCACCTCCGACCAATCTCACCTATCCGGAGTTCATCACGTAAGGGTCTCCGCCATGAGAAGCTTGCTGCTCCCTTCTCTATCTGTCAACCAAAGGTCTCCGAAACCTGGCAGGCTGAGCCAGAACGGCACAGAAAGTAAAAGGCAGAAAAAAAGTATGAGTCCAGCCGGGTAAGACGGCCCAAGTTCCCGTCACGGGGGCCCCTACTCAGCCCTAACGCATACGCGGGAGTGCGCTGGGAGGCGTTAATTGCCTGATTCGCGCAGTGTGGGATACTACGTTAAGTGGCCTTTCGCCCACAGTAGAGCGGGTGGAGGCCGTCGTCATCGTGACTTGTATGCAGCTGGTTCCACTCCGGTGACTACTCGAGCTGAAAGACTCAAGGTCAACGTCACTTCCAGACAAAATTTGGCCCTGTTCGAGCGTACAGTAATCACTCTCACGTCGCGCCACTACACATGTGGGGCAGAGATATTATGGTGCAGTGCAACGTGGGTGCAACCTTTGCACAGCGCAACTTTCGACACTAACCTTGGCCAAGACTCCCCGGAACTCCATTTTCGGACGTAGGTCTCAAACAGCGGAGAGTCGGGGAAGACCGATCGAAAAAGAAGAATCAAAGTGATGGTGTCTTGGTCAATTATTTCGTCCATGAAGAGCAAAAGATGTGCACCCTAGCGAACGCTCTCAGCCTCGCGCTCGGCCCACCAACGCCGTGACACGGATCCTGTCCGAACAGCGAACACGCCCCGCTAGCTGGATTCGCCCTAGCGGCGATATTACCTTCCCTACCCATCATCTCCCCTAGAGGCACAAAGCGACCCGTTTGTCACACGCAAGTCTCACAGCGACTTTCCAGGCATAATCGATAGCTGCAGCCAAATCCTTTTCCTAGACTATCATATTGATCGCTTGCTAATCGTCAATGTGGACGTTCCCTTCCCTTTAGAGAGGAGGAGGAGGAGGTGTCAGTCGGAAAATTCTCCCGATAGTTGATTGTGTGTAAACTGGTCGCTTCCCCTTCTTTCCTTTGACTGATTGATTAGTCGGTCAATTACTCCGCGCCCTTCAGTTCTATCTAGCATTCCTACCATCGTAATCGGAACAAGCAAGAATGTGAGTTTAAGTACGTTATCGGTAAATTTGTGCTTGCTCATCTAGTTCATTTGAATGATGTTACATAGAAACGCAAAATTTTAGATTTCAAATTAGAATCTACACATAAAATTCAATCTTTCGGTCCAAGAGCTGGTGTGATGATTATCGTCCCATCCCAATCGTTCCCCTCAGATTACGTACTCTTCAAGAAGGACGTGGAATTTCTCAAGTGCAACTAGTCGGGTGGGTGCAACGCATACCGCTCTGCTGTTCACACCAAGTTGTCGCTCTGCCTCTGGATTTGTGTGCGCGAGTTGTCCGACTTGACGGAAGTGCCGTTGCTGTTGGACTGCTTGTTGCTCTCCACGAAAGCACCGGTGGTGTTCTTGAAGCCGGAGCCGCGGCTGAACTTGTCGCTGAGCTTCCGCAGAGGGTTGGCGCTGCCGTACGATCCTTTGGGGCGCTGGGTGTAGAGGTCGGTCCTGAAGAGGGATCGGAACCCGGTCAGGGCGACCATAAGCACGCCGACGGCAGCCTCCATGACCTGCCAGAAGAAGAGCCAGACGGTATCTGTGACACCCTCGGGTAGGAGGGAGCCTGCAGCGCGCGTGATGGCGATGGCAATGCTGAATACGCTCAGAAATAGCATGCTCGCGAGCGCAACCTTCTTTCGGAGGTCGATCTTGACGAGCCATAGGAGCCCAGCGGGAATAGTGAGGACTGCAAGGAAGAGGAAGAAGGAATTGCTGTTAGCTCCATGTTCGAGCACTTGTTTGCAGTTCAACGAAGATGTCGACTCACTTAAGAAGTCGGCCAGAACGTCAAATACGGCGCTAATGATGGTATATGTCCGCTCACGCATATCAATCAGCTTCGGAGGGCAGGTTTCTGTGAATGATTCGTTAGCGAGGCAACTTCTTCCCCAAGACCTCACAGAGTCTTTCTATATCACATACTGATATAATCCTCCGAAAAGTCCGTGCACACGACGAAGCCGAGGGGGATCGTGACGCATGCGAGCACAACTACAGCAGCAAATACCCCCTTCCAGACTTTCTCGAGCGGCTGTACGCGATAGACGACGCGACGAAAGAACAGCAGCAGCGAGAACTTGGCGGAGAAGATAGAAACCCAGCCCAGAAAGCTGGCTGCTTGCAGAATCTGGTGGCTCTTGAGTAGCGAGCTGAGTGTGGCCGGGAACTTGATGACGCCGTAGCTAGAGAAGATCTGAATATACAGGATATCTCCGAGCCTCTCATTCAGTGCGCAGGTAGCAGCTAGAGACGCTAGCGAGAGTAAAAGGAAGCCATCATCCGCTCCGAACTGCCGCATATTGAAGATACGTAGCGAGACACGCAGAAGGGCGCCCACAATAGCGATAGCGAGGAGCACAAAGATTGCCACGATAAAGCCATGTGGAGAAATGCGCGGGAAGTCGACGCCCGGCGGTGCGTGAATCTTACCAATATCGATATCCATTACTGATGTGAGTACGAATATTTGTCTCCCCAGACTGAAAAAATAATGATAAGATATCAAAGAATAGACTCGGAAGGACTCTTACACGAGAATAAAAAATGAAGAAAGTGCTTGAGATTGGGCACCAGACTACAAAATGAAGTTATCAAGGTACGAATATAAGATCGACGATTGCTCTTCTGCTGAAAGGGAGTTGATAGAGGTCTGAAGAAGGAGAAGGGAAGGGAAGGGACGAGTGACCCGCAGAGCGCTACCGGTTGTCACACGCCCACTGCGGAATCTAAACTTTGGAAGGGTCAGAAACGGCCGGAAAGCCACTAAGTAGGACCTCGGCACAGTACACACACACACACACGGACCCGAAGGCGGCTCGACTTGAGAATCAACAGCTTGCAGCAGGCTCGCAGCAGTCGGCAATGTGGAATCGGGCGGTGCAGCAATACAAAAAGGGTAATGACCGACATCTTACTCGAGCCGCACCGTTACACTCGTTATAGGCGAAACAGTGGGGCTGACAAGTCTGTAGTCACAGACCGCGCACCTAGAGACATGCACATATCAGCCTCGTCTGTTTTGTGTGTGTGTGTGTCTGAGTGAGTGTGAGAGAGAAACGTTCTGATTTGACACGGAGCTATGATCAGGCAGATCCGCGTTCGCGAAAGGTTGACTCCGGGACTTCGGCATCTCTGCCTCACTTCTTTCCCTGGTCGACTCACGCAGTTCGCCTCTTCAACCCTTGTTCCCCGTACTAGCATCCTGATGTTACAGACAGGCCAACACGCCGCCTGTAGGATGATATTGCGTCTGACGACAATCAAAGACCGAGATACTTTGCATGAGATCATCGCGGCTTGGAACAAAAGGATGATGCCCGTGAAGGTCGGTCGCCACTGCGGTCTGGTTTGGCCATCCCGGATCCATGCATCTAATAGACGGCGAAGCTGGTAACCGAGTAGCGTTTATTGGAATGATGAGATGAGAACCAAACACTAAGAGGACGGATATCCCCTTATAACATTACTTCCAGTAACTCATCCACTGTTGATGTTGAACATTCATAACAAAAGCCTTTTGCCACAAGCCTTCTTGTACTCCTAAAATCACAATTAATCATTCAACAAAAAATGCCAGGAAGAACAGACATCCACTCCGAGGCCAACTCGGCGCATAAGCTTAGGGCTGTCGCCTGCCCTGGTGACAAGAAACGTTCAACCAGTGACCTCGAAGACGCAGACAAGAGGTCGAGGAAGCGGCAAGCCATCGCCACTCCTAGTCATCCGACCCCTTCCCCTTCACCATCTCGCTCCAGCGATAGGGAAGAGTTGGCAGAACAAGACCTTGCCGACGGTTCCTGCCGCTATTCTGCTAGGGCGATAGGTGGAGCTGCCAAAGCCACGGCCGCCACTGTGTCTGAGAGCCGTGGCAGTGCAGCAAGCCACAAGATCAGCCCTTCATCCCTATCACACATTGTCCTCAAGACCTCTCCAGCTACCCTCGCGTCCATGAAAGACTGGTGGTTGTCCTTGCTCGATGCTGAGGTGACCTTTGAGAACGAGCAGATCTGTTTTCTCGGGTATGATGAGGAGCACCACCGGATCGGACTCGTTGCCCTCCCAGAGAGTGGTGACGATGCTGATACAGCAAAAGCCAAAATCAAGACGAAGCCAGAGTCCAACGTCTTTCACATAGCCTTCACTTTCCACTCTCTCTCCCAGCTAGTGGCCTTCTATCGCAGCCGCAAGGAGCGAGGCACCACGCCGACTGCGTGTGTGAATCACGGCCCAACGACGAGCATGTACTACGAAGATCCTGATGGTAACGGGGTAGAGGTTATGGTCTGGAATTTGGACACGCGCGAAGAGGTTGACGGCTTCCTTAAGACGCCCGAGTTCCAAGCTAACCCGGTTGGCGTTAATATCGACCCGGCCGAGCTTGCTCGGAGGCTCGATAGTGGGGAGGATGAGGCCTCAATCAAGCGCAGGGAGGAGATTGGGCCTCGAAGTGTGGCAGATCTATAGATTGATATGATCATCTTCCTTCTTACTCTCTCATAATATACATCACAAAGTCTCTAGCTTTCAATTTCCATTTTCCATTGCTCGTGCCTACAGGATGTGGGAAAAGGTGAATTCGATAGCGTGATATGATCGCCAATGGCATCGACTAGATGTGTCGTTACGTGCCACTTGAAAGTAATCATCGAAGAGAAAAGTCGGAATATATGACCTAAATTGATTTCATTATGATTTGCTATCTCTTTTTACGAGCTATAGCATACATTGGTTAGTTGCTGATCTTCGCAGAAAGCTACCTGTCCTACAAGACTTCTGTGCTCCAGATCTTCCTGTTGATGTTTTGCACTGAAACTGCATCGTAGTAGTTACGCCCTATCGCTCAGCCTAGGCCTTGGACGTAGGATCAGATATGTCCCGGCTCTCAGCGTCAACAGCCTTGGCCCGCTGCAGGTTTTCTTGTCTGATCCTCTGCTGTTCAGCCAATCCAGTCTTGGCCTCGACGTGCTTCTTGTCCAGCACTCTGGGCTTGACGAAGAAGGCTATCAAGAATCCAGCGGCCGCAATAGCTGTATAGACAATCCACAGTGTGTGCAGACTCGAGGTAAAGACGCTTAGTACCGTCTGGCGCTGTGTCCCGCTTAAGGTCGACGCGATCGCTGTGTTGGCTCCTACAGCACCGCCCCGGAGCGTGTCTCTGATGCTGGCAGGAAGTATAGCTGCTGTACCAGCAATTCTCCGGTCGACCTCATTCTGAATGATAGCACCACCGACGCCTACAGAGATAGCGCTGGCTAGATGCCGGGTGAATGCGAAGGCACCCGTTACTGCTGCTATATCTGACGGTGCGACATGAGCTTGAAGCGCAACAAGGGGCGCTTGGAAGAGACAGCCAACACCGACACCAGAGATGATTTGGAAGACAATCAGACGCGCCCATGATGCGCGATCTGGTAAGTCGATAAATAGACCGTTTCCGAGTGTCATAAGCCCGAGACCAACGATAATCAATGGCTTATACTTGCCCGTCGCCTTAATGAAGATACCACTCGCCGTTGCCATCAGCGAGAGCACCACAACGTAGGGTAGGAGATACACCCCAGAAAGGATCGGGGACGCCAGTAAGACCGCCTGGAAGTAGAAGGGCAGATAGTATGTACCGGCCATAAAAACCAATCCATGGGCGAAGTTAGCCGATAGAGCTGCCATATTCGAGCGGACGGCCAGAATACGGAGTGGAATGATAGGGTACGATGCCACCCAGTGTTCGACTATCACGAATAAACCGATGCTGACCACACCGAAGACCAATAGGCAGATGACTGTCACACTACCCCAAGGATATAGCGCTCCGCCAATGGTTAATCCACTTAGGATCATCACGGTGCTACCGACCATAAGCAGTACTCCGGCCCAGTCGACCGCTTTCAAGCCTGCACGGAGAGAAGTTTTTGGCGTCTTGAGGTCAAGAAAGAATACCAGGAGAATAAATGCGAGACCATCGAAAGGAAGGTTGATGTAGAACCCCCATCGCCACGAGAGTCCTTCTGCAAAGCTTCCACCAATAATCGGGCCGATAGAACTGGCGAAGGCGAATACTAAGCCAATAATGCCCATGTAGAAACCTCGCTCACGCATACTGAACATGTCGCTAATACACACGTTCACCAGGGTGTTGAGCCCTCCCGCTCCGGCTCCTTGAACAGCGCGTCCTGCGAGGAGCATACCTGTACTCTTGCTCAAGCCGCATACCAGTGATCCAATGAAGAAAATGACGTTAACCAGAAGAATGATGGGCTTGCGACCGAAGATATCGCTGATTTTGCCCCAGCAAGGAATGAATGCTGCTGCAACGAGTAGGTATATTGATCCAACCCAGGCATACTCGGTCTCAGAAGCACCAAGATCAGCCGAGATTGTTGGGAGTGCAGTGGTGATGATCGTTTGGTCGAGCGCGGCAAGGAACATGGCCACCTAAACAAAGCATTATTAGTCATTACTCGTCGCTCAGTTTTGCAGCGCCCCATATTCAAGTATAGGTACGAACGAGACCGTTTAAACTTACACAGAGAGCAAACATTGACAATATCACCTTTAAAGGTGGTCGCTTCCGTTCTTCAGCGCCTGCGTCGCCGACGACATTTGTCTCCGCTTTGGTTGCCATTCCCTTAGGTTCGTGGTCGGCCAGACTAGGCTGCTCGGTGCTGCCTGTGACTTCGCTGCTTCTATCTTCGCTACCTGAATGGCTGGATTGGTCGCCCACTGGCACAGCCGTCTGCGTCCGTTCGCTCACTGAAGTTATTGCCATAATGGATTGTCTCGATAATTATAGGCCCGTTGTCAGTTAGAGATACACAGAAAATGGCATTTCGCCAAAGAGACGAGAGATGAAAGGGGATTTGGAAAGCGTGTTGCTCGACGGAAAGCTCTCGGTGACACAGCCAACGGACTGCACAGTCCGAAAAATACAGCACAAGGTAGAGATCGACACCACAGACCTGTTTGCATGACTCGTCGCCCACCCTGTTATTCCGTGGTCGAAGCTGGGCTTTGCCGTATCGGCGACATTCAAGTCCTCAGAGCTGAGAGCCAGAATGTAACACGAAGAATTACTATTCGCACGCACAAACAAGGCTATCGAGTGATTTTCGGACTAAAACGAAAGGAGTCACTTGCCGAACTAGCGCTGATCTCGAGCTTATATGTTACACGGAACTAAAATAATAGCGTAGCGTTTATATTACACACTTTCATAAACAAATACAGCGAAATAGAACACGAAAAGCTTATTAATACTATTTTATTAAAAGATAAAATAGAATAAACTAAATTATCTTATATTATAGACGGCATAGCCGCATACTTCTAACTAGTACTGATGTCTAAGGCAGCCGCATATCTGGTTATGCGCGGCTTTTTTTCTATAGTAATATAACTTTTAAGTCTACATTATTCAATTATTTATAATATTAATTGAATTTGTTTTGTTTTTGTTTTTTTTTTACAATTAAAGAAAATATATAACTAATTTAACAATAAGACTTGATGGCTATACTCATAATTTTGTATTAAATAAAAATTAAAATACATAATTTAACTTTGAAGGCTGTAAATCGATTTTATTAGGTCTCGAATCTTGTAGAGCGGCGGGTCGTAAATTATTACATAACGTTTGTTCGTTCGTTCATGACTCGGTCATCCGCTGGTTGAGATCCGGTCCCGCTTTGACGCTAATCTTTGAGCCGGCGCCCCACTCCCACGAATAGCGTCGTATCGAATCATTTACTATCCTTTTAGGAAGGCTGAAACTTGTCCCTACCTGCCATGATGAGTCGTACTCGAAAGATAGCTCGGGTCCGTGGCGAAATCCATACTGGCTCAGTCAGTCAGTCAGTCAGTCAGTCAGTCAGCAGGAGATGTTCCCTCATATAATGTCGTCTGATAAGATCCGGACTTCGAAAGAAAAGGCTCGACTCCGCCCTTATTCCAAGAAACGACCCTCGAAGGACACTCCTCTGTACACTGAGACGCAAAAGGCATATCAGTATACCTTGAAGTTCCAAAGATGACGACTGTAAAACCTATTAACGGTCAGTGCCGGTCCAAAACTGAGGCCCAGGCCTACCAAGTGCCGGAGCAGCTACTGGGAGATCCAGGTAAGTAGCGGCGTCGACGATCTGGACATCAACAGGTTTTAACAAGCATGAGCAGCAAACAGACCACTACGAGTTCTCGTAGCGGGGTGCGGCGTGTCTGGCATCATGATGGCCTACAAGATCCAAAAGACTTGCCAGAACGTCGAGCTGAGCATGTTCGATAAGAACAATGACATCGGTGGCGTTTGGTACGAAAACCGTTATCCAAGAGCTGGGTGCGATATTCCATGCCATGCGTACATGTATAAGTTCGCTCCCAATCCCGACTGGCCCCGGTACTGCGCCTTCAGGGATGATATCTGGAGCTACTGTGAGTTGAGAGCCAGGAGAAGGACAAAAAGCAGCAGAACCCAGTGCTGATGTGGGCAGTGAGCCGCGTGTGCGATGTATTTGAGCTTCGCAAGTATATGAACTTTAATCACAGCATCTCTGAAGCAGTTTGGGACGACAACGCCTGCGAATGGAGCATCAACATTAAGACTCCAGGCGATGACGGCGAAACCATTAGAAAGAAATGTGATATTTTTCTCTACGCAACCGGTGTCCTGAACGATTGGAAGTTTCCGCAGGTTAAAGGATTGGAGAAGTTCAAAGGCAGAGTAAGTCGCCAGATGTGACTGCCCCTACCCTTGCTCATCCACCTGGAGACTGACTTCATAGCTTTTCCACACCGCCCGATGGCCAACGGACTACCAGAGGGAGCAATGGGCAAATGATAGAATCGCTGTCATTGGTTCAGGTGCAAGTAGCATTGGGACAGTGACCGGCCTACAGGTGGGTTAGTACGGTTTCAGAGCTTGAGCAAACGACTGATGTCTTAACCCAGCCTTATGCGAAGCAAGTCGACATCTTTGTTCGAACTGGTGCCATCTTCTCCGCTATTGCTGATAATGCCGGCGATTATCGTCAGTGTGAGTAGAGTCATCGGATTTCAGATATGGGTCAAACACTAACGTCGTGCCACAAGTCTCACAGACAGAGATTGAACACTTACAGTCAAGTCCATCAAATTTGATCGCCAAAGCAAAGTTGATAGAAGAGCAGATTGGCGATGCAATCGATTTCCAAATCAAGGGCTCAAAGTCTGAGACAGAGGTCACCACCTTCTTCAAGAACCGTATGGCAGAGAAGATTAAAGATGAACGATTAATAAAAGGTCAGATAAACGTCTTCCCGATCCACGGTTCTCTGATGGAGTGGTTAGAGACCTACTGACATGTGAGCTAGGTTTCACCCCATCCTGGGGAATTGGGTGCCGTCGTGTTCTGCCCGCCGATCCTTACATGGAAGCTGTACAGAAAGAAAACGTCAATGTCCACTTTTCAGCAGCTGCAGAGTTCACCGAGAATTCAGTGATTGATGCTTCTGGGAAGGAAGTACCAATAGATACAATCGTTTGTGCTACGGGTACGTACTCGGACATTCATACCATTTCTGAGAATCTCTGACCCCGAGCAGGCTTCGAAACTTTACGTCGATGTCGATTTCCAATCATCGGAAGGTATGGAGTAGACCTTGCCGAGCAATGGGGTGATGATCCGCAATCTTATCTCGGTGTCACGATACCAAACGTGAGTGGAATATCCTACCGCTAAGCATCCAAAAAGTGTTCGATCACTGATGAAGCCAGATGCCTAACTTCTTCACATTTATGGGCCCCACATGGCCTGTACATAACGGATCTGTAATGGGTCCTCTTGACGCCAACGGTGACTACGTGATCCAGGTCATCCACAAAATGCAGCGTGATCTGATACAATATATCGTGCCGCGGCAGGATCGGACAGACCAATTCAACAGACACGTCCAGGCTTGGGTGCAACGGACCGTGTGGACACAAGACTGCCGAAGCTGGTTCAAAAATAATGATACCAACAAGGTTTCGGCGCTTTGGCCGGGTACTGGCCTGCATTTCCGCGAGGCAATACTGATACCTCGCTTCGAGGACTACGAAATTGAGTACCAAAACGACAATCCATTCTCTTTCCTTGGTAACGGGTATGCATGGAGCGAGAAGACAGAGGGAATGGACCCAACACCCTTCTTGAGCGTTGAAAGCATTGATCCGTTGTGGCGCAAGACCGTTCTGCTCGACGATACGGACGCCAACGGACCAGTGAGAGCTTAGAAGACACAGTTCCTTGGGAGAATCTCGGTCGGCAAGCCCTCTGCAACAGCTATTTCACGAGAAACCTCGAGACAAAACAGTCCTGTGACCTTTTTTGTTCGAATTATGAGATATTGTTGTTGAGCACATCAGATATAATTTTCTCCTTTGATATATCTACTGTAACAGCCTCGTATGCTATCTCAATTCCCTGTTCTGTAATGCTGATCGAACGATGCCACATTTAGCGTATTATTATTTAAGAAATTATATCGGGTAATTAATATAACTATATTTAATTTTTAAACTATACTTAATTAAAATTAAATCTCGGCCTTTAACTACTTCGGCTTCTATCTTTTTCGAACCTTAATTTTTAATAGTAAATTTTCGGTCTTACCCTCAATACCGAAGATCGTACAGAGTTTCGGACCAAAGTTTCGATTTCGGTTATTATATATAATACGGATTAAGAAACCTAGAATTAATAGGTCGTATCCGACCTCCTAGAGGGGAAATAAATAGTTAAACGCATCTCTACCATCGTGTATAAGTCTTACATAATACTATGAGACTTTCGAGAAGAACTCTTAGTATTGTCCAAATGCAGACACAGTCCATCCCTCCCTACAGTACAATAACAGTACTCACCGAAACATAGTCTGATATAGTTAAAAGTACAGCCATCGTCTTGGTCCAAATTGCCTGGCGAAAACCTCAAGTATCGAGGCTTGCTGGGCGATTCAGCAGCTAGAGCAAAGCTTGGATTCGCATCCGCATCATATGTATAAGACCAAAGGCCCTACTGGCCGACGTTGCACCTCAGATCCGGGAGTGACTCCACGATGGAGTCAGAGGTGACAGCACACTCCAGCAGGGTGTAGCCTGTCAGCTCGCTCGCCGGCCGGAAGAGCACCGGCGCGCTCACAATGTCGTGGACGTTGTAGTCCTTGTCATCGAGCACGGCGACGAGGCTACTGTTGCGCAGGATCGTGCCCTCAATTTCAAAAAAGGTCTCGTTTTCGAACAGGGGTGAAATAATGTTCGGGGCGTTGCTGCCTTCCTCCGGCGTGATGAGCCAGTAGGCACCCGAGTTAGGTCCCTCGGATTCGATCTGTAGGTGGATGGATGTTCGTGTGCGTTGGGAAGACGATGGGTGGCGGCGTGTATATGGGTGCGGGGGTTTCGCTTGTAATGGTGGTGGGGGAGGATTGCTTTTTTCTTGGTTGCTGCTGCTGCTGATACCGAAAGCGAGCAGCAGACTGCTATCACAGAGAGAACTGAGGAGAGTCGTGTCACAACGATGATGGTGGTGGTGATGGTGATGATGGCGATGATGACTTGCAGTTGCTGAGAGTATCTCCAAGTCGCTCTGATGCCTGATCTCACAAGGTGCCAGGACAGGGAAAAGGAATGGGAACACAAGGCCACTCTGAGTGATTGATGCACGCAGGATAAATCAGAAGAGTCCAAAACATAACAGCTTGTTACATCCGCATCTCAACTACTTTCTCTACCTACCTTAACCGCTCAACCGACATGAACGACAAATACGAGCAAGTATAGTTTTTGCTGTAGTCTGCGATTTGATAAGCTAAACTTCCTCCTGTCTTTTCTGTTCTTGTATAATTTACAGACGTTATGATCCTCAGAGAGCCTACAATGGAGAGCTCAGTTATGAATAGTCTTCATGTTGCAATAAGTTTTGAGTGAGATCTCAAACACTGCCTGCTGCCTGAAGAAGAATGTTGACCACTTCCTTGGGATGGCTAACCATGGGAGAATGGTCGGTTTCGATCACGATCTTTGTCACCCTCCCCTGCGGCGCGCGCGTGATCGCGTCGTCAGCATACCTGTGCTGATTCTCAGGTAGGGCACCGATATCACAGGCAGTAATGACAACGGTGGACTGAATGTGCTCGTATCCGGCGTATGTCAGAGTGTCAGACAGCGCCCGCACGCTGAACGGCAGCAACTGGTCCTGCCAGCACCGCACTTGTTTCTCGTCGCCTCGCTTCACAAGATCTGAGCACAGAACGGCGGCGCCCTGCTCCAAGGGCGGCGGGCCAATGTATTCCTTGCCCGACTGGATAACTTCCAGGCCGGCCGGCCCTAAGAGCTCATGTACTGCTAAACCAATGGGCGGCAGCTTGGTCGCGATGAAAACAAGGTGGACCAGGCCGCCAACCGAGCGCTCAGTCTTCGACAGACCCCGTGCTGCTTCGTTTGCCACCATCACGCTGTATGAGTTGCACGCCAGTACCACGTCGTGACCCTCGTCTGATAGCTTTGAGATGACGCCTTGTACGAGCGCCACATCGTCGTATAAGCTGGCTGGGCCTGTAACTGGCTTACCTATTGTAGGTAAGTCGACGGGGACGGCCTTGTGGCCTTCGTCCTCTAGCTGCTTGGCGACTGTGCCCTATATCTTGCCAGGTGTGAAGCCACCGGGTAGTAGTACGAAGGCAACGCGCTGCTGCGCCATCTTGTTAATGCTGAGAAGTCGAGTTTGACAATACTTAAGCTTGCATACTATATATAGAGTGAGGAGATTGAGAAAAGAGAGCTGAAATAGAGGAATATACGGGAAACGAGAAGGATAAGAAAGATAAAATAGATTCTCGACGACAGGAAAACAGATTGGCAAGCGTACTGGTAGAAAGAGGACTGGTTGGCTTCGGGGATCGAACCATTGAATGATCTTCTCCACGTCCTGTATCTGTCACCGTCATCCTTCGACCACTGTGGCCCATTGCCTCAGCCCGATCGCGAGTGGATTTACGGCTGCGTTTGGAAACTAGCGGAAGATCCACTTTGACCTATATACAGCCTTGTGAAAGGGTGGAAATATCAAGCCTTTGTGTCGTACCAGACCATAACCTGCCCCTCATTGTCACTTCCTCGCTAATTTGTCCGTACAAGTGTTCACCCTTTTTTGGCTCAGAGAGGGGAGAGTTTCCATGAGACACCAGTAGGGGCGATCCTATCTGTGGATGCGGCCCCCAACGTAGCATCAATCTGATGTGATACCTCAATTTCTTTATCGCACGAGGCCTTTCTTGGTAGACTGCTTCTTGGCATCTCTCATGACAATCTGTCCCGAGCTGCCTGATTCTCTCACGTGTCGAAATCGGCAGCAGCATCATCATCACCAGTACTGGCCTCTTGCTATTGTCTTTACCGTCTCCATTGTTGTAAATGTTGATGCCTAGACTGACGCCTCTGGTTATCATACTCAGCTCGACAAGTCTAGACTCAACTGCTTGCATTCTGGAAAGCTAATTCAAGCCGTCGAAAGTTGTATCAAGGAGATAATGTGTGTGTTCGGCAGACTTACTATATAGCGAGAACTAGCTCATCGGCGATAAGCCCTCTGCGCGCGGAGTTTACATTTGTTCAGTTTGACGAAAGTACTCGCAGGCTATCGTAGGACTCCAAATATGATGAGATTTTTGACCCAAGTCAAGCGTTGCTCGACCATACGATCTAGATACCCAGGTAGTCAGCTGAATGCTCCTGATCATTGTACACTTATGGATAAACATCCAGATCATGGATTCATAAATGCTGGTTTCGCCGAGCGAGCGTTTCTGGTATGACGGGACTCTCTGCACATCTCGCGAGTCTTCACTGATGCTGATAATGACTATGACACCATTAATGTTCGATATAATCAACCTTGACTTACTCTATTAACTCACTGCTATGTCAATTTGTGTTTCTTGTTCCTCGTGGCTGGCCAAAGCACTCAAAGATGGCCTCTCTGATGTTCTCCATGGCTGTCGTACTGGCATGCAGTTTGCAACAAAGACCGTTGGACCAGAGATCCAGTCTCTGACAGTATACAGGGTGCATTTTCACCATAGTTATAGATGGGTCTTGCAGCACAAACGTTGGTGTTGGATCTGCTGTCACTTGTGGTTCTTTTCTGATGCGAGGTTTGACAGGGCTCGTCACAAGGTGCAGCCTGCCGGCAAGCAAGATGATGACCGAAGGATGGAGCCCAGTGTATCAGACGACGTACTTGCAGGCCATTTGAGTGTCGAGACGGACAGACCATCCGTCCATGCAGCCAAATCCAACAATGTTGGCCGAATCTCAAATGCCAGGCTCATGCTCAGATGCGACTTTGGCTTTGAGATTGACTTTAGAATCCGTAGCACATTGGAACTGACGCCAGAGGAAGAGATGGACCTATCGGGCTCTCTTTTGTACCATTCATTTGCCGAGTGTGTTGGCAAATCGAAGCCAGAATCATCGCCGCCATCACTGAGACAACCAGGAGCTGAAAGCTTTCTCCAACCAAGCGAATCTAAGGCATATGCTCCAATCAACAACGACACTGAGGCTCAGGCTTTGCTGGTCAGATCATGGTTGGACGAGTGTCTCAGCTCTCACAAAACTTGTCGAAAGAGAGGCCACAACTCCGTGAGCAGCGAGCCTCGTCTGCCTACCCGATTGATTCATGTGGGCGAGGATGATTCCGATGTCCGGCTTTTCGAGACCAAAGGACTGGATGCCTCCAGCATCGAATACGCTACACTGAGTCACATGTGGGGCAAGGCGCCCTTCGAGAAGCTGACGCTCAGCAACTATAACGCATCACTCACCCACCTCTCTCCATCAGCACTGCCGAGAACATTTCGAGAAGCGATCTTCTTCTGCCGCAGGCTGAGCATTGAATATGTCTGGATCGATAGTTTGTGTATCATCCAAGACTCTCCGGCCGATTGGGACGTTGAATCGGTGCGTATGAACTACGTCTATGGAGGCTCGCTCATCAACTTGGCTGCGACCGAATCTTCAGCGCCGGTACAGGGCCTGATCAGACCCTATCAGCCGCTGCTTGGTCAGGAAATCGTCCTTCTACTACCTGGTGTGGCCATGCTGCGACCCAGCATTGACTGGAACGTAAGCCACCGCTGGTTTGGGAGGTACAACGGCGACACGCCGCTTCTGAAGCGAGGCTGGGTACTCCAAGAATGCCTGCTCGCAGCGCGCGTCCTACACTTCACGGATCGCGGACTGCTGTTTACCTGCAACGATGGGCAGAAGACCGATACGAAAGTTTCTCCACGAGGAACGCAAATACGCTTCGATTTCAAGGATGCCTCTACAGCCAGTGGAGCGGATGATGTCGACGATGTGTGGGAAAGCATCATGAGGGCCTATTCAGATACAAGACTGACCGTCGCCGGCGATCGGGTGGTCGCTCTGGCTGGTGCAGCAGCCTTTGTGCACGACGTGTACGCGAGATTGGGCACGCAGACCTGGTACACGGTCGGCTGCTGGGATCACAACATGTTGGCACAACTGAGCTGGTACTTCCCACAGGGTGTCACACCTCAGACCGACCTGCCTGGTCTGATGACACCTTCCTGGTCCTGGCTGTCATCCAAGGGGAGGCCAATCATGATAGCAAAAGTCAAAGAAATTCTCAAGTGGGCCGAGAAGGGCGTGGGCCGCAGCCTCAAGCTGATCCGAGCGCACAGGCGAAATGTCGATCTGAATGCGCCCTTCGCCACCATAGGCATCACGTCGCTGCTTGTTGAGACCTTTGTGTTCGATCTGCTCGACTGCAAATTTATGGACATCGCTGACAGGTCTCGCGTAGCGGCCGAGTTGCTCTGTGCCAGTGACGAGAACGAGAACGAGTACGATGATAGGTCAGGCTTCTCTTCAGTGCCCATACCAGACATTTCTCTACCACGGAGCGTGGGTCTCTTTCTCGACTCCCAACCTGCGGGTCTGCGAACTTTGCGTTGCGCTTTGCTCGCCGGCGTGTTCATCAATACTCCGTACAACCTGTCCTACCTCAGTCACGCGCTGATACTGCAGGACGCTGGCGAGCCAAAGAATAGTCTGCGGCAGTATCGTCGACTTGGGTTCATGAACATGGATCGGAGGAGAATGAGAGATGCCACCCTCAAGTTCTTTAATAGAGACAATCTTCCTCTGCAGCAGTTTTGGCTAGTTTGAATCATTCGCGGCGACTTTAGAGTCTACCAAGAGCAACAATCACGATGCATCACAGGAGACGCGTCAGCACTGTCGGCCCCTGAGTGATGACTTGTCAGCTCTCGCCAGATCTAGGTAGGAAGTTTTCGCAACACTAGAATATGATTCTCCACAGTGTTGTGCACGTTGTGGTCCCTGTCGCTATGTTCGTCCATGTTTGGATCATTGCATACACATTGACTGGACAAAGGACACCATATCATTCTATTGCATCATGAGATATGAATGCACAGGTGACTTTGACTAGGAGGAGTCAAGATAATTACCAACGTTATGTCGATGTTCGACTGCTTTCACATACATCAACTCTCGACGTGACTCGGCTTTTAGCAATTCGAAAATCCGAAACGGCGGAGTTTACTGCGCAGAAAAAGTTCCCGCCGCACTGGAGAGAAGTGAAGAAACTGAGGCAAGAGAGTAGAGCTGCAGCTGAATGGATAACTGGGTGAACTTTCCAGTGCCTTGTTGCTCAAATTTTCACTTCAGTCCTCCGTACGCTTACTACATCTGTCCTGTCTTGCTCCAATATCTCTCCCGAATAAGTGGCTGTTCCGCATCTACTACTCCTAATTTCTTCTCTACAACCCCATCAGCATGGGTACCGAGAGACCTGCAAAGAGGGTCAAGCTGCTCTCAGACGATGAGACGTCGTCTGGCAGCGAGTCGGAAGCCTCCGGTGGTGTGCCTGTGGCCCTCGGCTTTAACGAGGAGTATGCGCGGCGATTCGAACACAACAAGAAGCGTGCTGAGCTGCACCGTCTGGAGGAAAAATACGGGAAAGATGGAGGCGAGGACGGAGACTCGGACGAGTCGACAGATGAGGAGGAAGACGAGGATGCAGACCTTGCGAACGGAGCTCTCGATGACGAGTTTCAGGCCGCGCTAAGGGCATTGAAGAACAAGGACCCCGTCATCTACGACACGCAGCACAAGTTCTACAGTACCGACCCCGACGCTGAGCCGGGAGCGCAGGCCGCGAAACAGGACAAACCACTACACCTGGTAGACTATCAACGACAGCGACTCCTCAATGGAGACGTTGGTGGTGACGAGGAGGCCCCCACCGTACAGCACACCTACGCAGATGAGCAAGAGGCACTGCGCAAATCCTTCATCAGAGGTGCCGAAGCTGCAAATGGCGACGATGCTGAGAGCGAAGACGGCTCAGAAGAAGAAGAGAACAATGATTTTTTGACTCGCAAAAACAAAATCGAGCCGCAAGACGGTGCAAAGGGCGATATCTTGACGGAAGAGATTCGCACCAAGGCGGCTGACGACCCCGACCGTTTCCTGTCTTCGTTCATGGCGAACAAGGGCTGGGTCTCAAACGCGGGATCGAAACTCCAAGCCTTTGAATCTGACGATGAAGACTTTGACGACATTCAGGACGAGTTTGAGCACAAGTACAACATGAGATTCGAGAACCAGGACACCAAAGGCAAGATCCAGACGTTTGCGCGCGACATTGCATCCCAACACTCGGTGCGCAAGGAGCCCCTGACCCAGCGCCAGCGTATGCGCGAGACAGAGCGACAGCAGAAGGAGGAGGAGAAGCAGCAGCGGGCACAGGAGAAGGCGCGGCTTCGCAAACTTAAGCTGGACGAGGCCGAGGAGAAGCTGAGGATGGTGAAGAAGGCGGCTGGCACGCAGGGCAAGGATTTTGATATGGAGCAGTGGGCGAATTTACTTACTAGAGATTACGATGACAAGTGGCAGCAGAAGTTTGAAGAGAACTTTGGCGATAATTATTACGCGGAACAGGACTATATTAGCGACGACGGTGATGATGGCGATGACGATGGCACGACTGAAAAGAAGAAGAAGCCGAAGAAGCCAAAGTTTGACGACGATATTGACATTACCGACCTGGTACCGGACTTTGACGAAGAGCAGACGTTTTCGATCACAGAAGATGAAGATGAGAACGGCGTTGATGACAAGCCTGCTTCGAAAAAGAAAAAGAGCAGCAAAGACATAAAGAAGGCAAGGGAAGAGGCCAAGAGGGACGCTCGCAAGGAGAGGAGGAAGCTCGAGGCGCTCGTCGATGAGCAGCTGGAGATGGATTCGGCACTTGGCAAGGCGGGCAGGTCCAAGACGGGAGCGACGCCCTTCAGATACCGAGAGACGTCGCCGACAAGCTTCGGACTGACGCCGAGCGAGATTCTGATGGCTTCCGACACCCAACTGAATCAGTTTGTCGGCATCAAGAAGCTCGCCTCGTTCCGGGACGACACTAAAAAGAGGAAGGACAGGAAACACCTGGGCAAGAAGGCGCGTCTCAGGAAATGGCGTCAGGAGACTTTTGGCAACGAGTCGGGCCCGACGAAGACCATACAGGACGTTATGAAGGAGTCTGAAGAGTGAAGTGATGAAGATTTGCATGATCGAAGCATATTAAGAGTCGAGAACTTAGCCTAAAGGTAGAGAGCCATTTCAATCGGATACGATTCGCATGTTCAAGTCAACGTCTCTTGCGGTAGTATCCCAATCCTTCTGTGCATACCATCTCACATCGTGATGGCGCACTCTCACTTGGAAATTCACTGGGGGACCGTAGACAATAGCAGCGTTCACTCTTTCCAAATGTCAAGACAAGACCATTGACACACTCTCGCAGCCACTAACTTTACGATCATCTCACTTCTTCAGGCGAAGCGCTAATCAGCCGTCGAAATTGGACTTAGACGAAAAAACAACCAATTACAACTCATCAAAAGATCCTGCTCACTCTGGCCGAGCATGTTATATTATGTAAGCAAAGGTTGGCAGCGTCTTGGCGCGGGCGAAGCACTCGTGATTCAATCGACTGGGGAAAGCTCATTCCCGAGAGCTGCTTCTCGCCCACACTCGGCTTTGACTTTCTTTCTCAATCCTTCATAGTCACTGTCAAACTTGCAGCATGAAGGCGTCCAATCCGTTGGCCTTTCGGCCGCTGCCGGTGGTCGTCATATGCACCGTCGTGTATCTAGCTTTCAGCATCGGCCTGATCTACGTCGGCTCCACCGTGCCACCAGCTCCGGAGGAAGACGATCCCATCAAGGGCGTCAACCTGACAGAGGCGTACCTGGACCTGCAAGAGCTCAGCAGCGCTTTCCACCCGTACAACTCCCGTCACAATGACCATGTCAGGTCCTGGCTGCTATCAAGGATCGGCAGCATCCTGGACGACAATGGCGCGGACCACGCCACCGTGCAGCTGCCGGATGGAGGCCCACCGAAGAAGGGCGCCGATGCCTTTTCCAAGGATGCTGGATCTGCTGCTGCGGTTGTCTTTAACGACTTGCTGTCCAACGTGTCCTTCTCGGCTGACAGGTTGGGCATTCCCGCCGTGTCGACCTACTTTGAGGGCACCAACGTGATCGTGTACCTGCGTGGCGAGGAAGACAGCCACGGCGCCTGGTGGGAGTCTGGAAAGCGTTATACGGGCTCTAAAGGCGTGCTGGTGAATGCTCACTACGATAGTGTCAGCACAGGCTATGGAGCGACGGACGATGGGGTCGGCGTGGTCACGGTGCTGCAGCTTCTCCGCTACTTTTCGAGGACGGGCCACCAGCCAAAGCACGGGATCATCTTCCTGCTCAACAACGGCGAGGAGGACTTTTTGAACGGCGCCCGCGCTTTTGGTCAGCTTCCGATCTCTGCTTTTCCCGATCGTTTCTTGAACCTCGAGGGCGCTGGGGCGGGAGGCCGTGCAGCCCTCTTCCGGACAACGGACACGGAGGTCACGCGGTTCTACCAAGGCGTGAAGCATCCGTTTGCCACCTCGACTTCTGACGACGGCTTCAAGGCGGGTCTGATCAAGAGCGATACGGACTATCGTGTTTTTTATAACGATCTTGGAATGAGAGGCCTTGATATTGCCTTCTTGGAGCCGCGGTCCAAGTATCACACCACCGAGGACGACACCAGGCACACGGGGCGAGACTCGCTGTGGCACATGCTGTCTGCTGCAGTGCCAACCATGGACGGGCTTGTCAGTCACGAGATTGACCAAGGCTCGCGGACCGATGCTGCCTGGTTCGATCTGTTCGGGCAGACGTTTGCCGTGATGGAGCTGCACACGCTGTTTGCGTTGCAGGTGACTTTACTGGTGCTGGCACCCATCTCAATCATCCTTCTGGCCGTTGCACTGAGCCAAGAGGACAAATTTTATCTGTTCAGCAGGTACCGGTACATCAGCGGAGCAAAGGCGCGCATGGGAGGACTGAAAGGCCTGTTCCGTGCTCCGATCATCTTTGCAGTCTCGTCGGGTTGCACGATTGCAGTGGCCTTTCTCATCATCAAGCTGAACCCTTTCATCGTGTCGTCCAGTCCGTGGGCAGTTTGGGCATGTTTTGTTTCCCTGTGGATCTTCATGACCTGGTTCCTGTCGCGTTTCGCCGACTACGTGCGGCCGACTGCGCTGCACAGAGTCTACACGCTGGCCTGGTTGCACTTTGGCTCATGGGTCGCAGCCGCGATGGCAGCAGCATACGAGAACAGGGGTCTCAGCAGTGGCTACCCGATGCTCTTCTACCAGCTCGGCCTGTGGCTGGCAACCGTGCTCGCCCTGTCCGAGCTCTTTGCCGTGAACAAGCAATCTGAGTTCGCGGCAGGGCAGCTGAACCTGGCCGACGGCGAGCCCTCTGAGGGAGCAGAGGGCGAGACGAACGAAGCCGAAGACGCTCTTGGTGGTGCTGGAGACGACGCGGAACCGACTGAGACGACATCGCTGCTGCAAGAGCAGCAAGACACCACCTTCCGACCGCAATCGCGGCGGACAATTAACACCGTCTCAACCACCTACCTCGACGACAAGCCGCCCAACGTGTATCGGTACGAGCAGTTCTGGTCCAGCAAGCTGCCCTCCACCCTCTGGGTGCTCGAGTTTTTCTTGGCTGCCATCCCCGCCCTCATCTTCATCGGACCCATCATCGCGCTGGTCAACCCGGCGCTCACCCAGACGCTCAGTGACGGCGGCGCCTTTGGGATCTACGTGCCCATGTCGATCCTGGCCATTCTCTACGTGGCGCCGCTGCAGCCCTTCCTGCACCGCTTCCCCTACCAGATCCCGATTTTTTTGCTATTCGTATTCATCGGCACGCTGATCTACAACCTCGTCGCCTTTCCGTTTTCCGGCAACGCACGCCTCAAGGTCTATTTCGCGCAGGAGCTCGACCTGGACACGGGCGTCAACCACGTGATGCTAGCCGGGGCCAGCCGCTGGCTGATGGAGCGCGCCACGGCCGAACTGCCCAGCGCGGCGGGCGAACACTTCCACCTGAGGCGGAGCGCGCGCGTCGGCCTGATCGAGGCCCGATGGTCCGGCCTGCCGCCAACGGTGGTGCCGCCGCCAAAACACCAGACGCCGGGCGTGCCGCCGGAGCTGGGCTACGAGCACTGGCTGACGGTGAACGCGACGCGGACGTACGGAGCAGCGGCTGGAAAGGGGGAGAACGAGGCCGTGATCACCGTTTCTGGGAAGAGCACGAAGAACTGTAAGTTGGTGTTTGACTCGCCCGTCAGCAGCTTCTACGTCGAGGGAAGCGCGACGGACAACGGCCCGTTTCAAGGCGTGCCGGACGAGGGGACGAATGAGATTCGCCTCTGGCACCGTGATTGGGATAGGCCGTGGAGCGTCACGGTGACGTGGGACGATGATGAGGGTGGCAGTAGCGATGGCGACGTGGGAGCTGAAAAGGGAGGCGACGACGACGGCGACGACGGCTACAACGGCGACGACGGGAAGAAGGGCAAGGGCAAGAAAGGAAGAGGAGACAAAGGAGGAAAAGGAGGAAAAGGAGGAAAAGGAAGGGGAAAGGGACTCGACGGACGAGCAGTGTGCATGTGGAACGAAGACGAGCGCCAGCCAGACGGCGGCATCCCCGCGCTGGCAGAGATCAGGACGTATGCGCCCATCTGGATCATCCCGACCAAGAATGGGGACGGGTTGGTGGAGGGGAGCAAGCGGTTTTTGGTGTGATTTGTCCTGTTTGTGTTCTTGTGATTTGAGTATTATGATTGTTGTGATTTGCTAGCTTGTTGTTCTTTGCCAGGCTGGCGATGCCTGAACTAAAAGGGTTTCGAGGTTGAATGTGATTAGGAGTTTGTCGGGTGTGTATTGGTCTGATGGCTGTCTTGGTCATGAATTGATTTTTCTAGGAAACTTGGTTCCGCAGACTGTGATGGTGAGGGGATGGAGAGGTTGATGCTTCTGTCTTGTGCATCCTCCGTTGCGTCGCGTCAATAACATGCCGCCTTGATGAAGCGGTCAAGTGTTCTCTACTCGTATAAATCAACTGTCTGAAGATGAATGCAATGCCTGAACCTCTTGCTATGTCATATGTCAGACTCGTTCAGTCTCAGTCTCAGCCTCTCTCTCCATTCCTATTCTTTGGTTTCATGGTTCGATCCCTGGAAAGCACCATATATCACTGCTGTCATGAGGCTTCTCACTTTCTCAGCCTCTTTCTATCCTCCCTTTCGGGTTCCTTACTCACCCAACCTGTTATACAATCTTCACCTCCTCTCTCCTCTCTCTCTCCCCCTTACTCGTCCTCCTCCTTTCTTCTTCTCCCTCTCGTCTCATTTTCCTGTCCTCTTAATATTTCCTCACTTTCACTTTCCTCTCACACTCCTCATATCCCCCTATTCTTCCCCTTTTTCCTCCCCTATCTCCTCCCCTATCTCCTCCTCCTCAAAACAGCAAGCAACAACCACTTCTTCCTTTCCCCCACACCCTCGACGCGATCCCTGCCGGGGTCCCAATCCCTCTCACGCATCTCCACATCCACCTCCCACCGATCCACCACCTCCAGCTCGCCCAGCTGCTCGACCGTCGAGAAAAACGCAGCGACTTTTGGTCGGCCGGTGTGGAAGCCGGCGACGACCCAGGCGAGTGCCTCTGTCGAGGACTCCCTCGTGTTCAGCTCCCTCGAAGACTCCCTCGAATGCTCCGTCGTCGAAGACTCCGGCGCCAAAAACCACGCAATCGACCGCGCCAGATTCTCATGCTCCGCCTCCAGCCAGAGACAGTCAGCCGCCACGACGCGCGTGAACCCGCCTTTGCGGAGCCAACTGTCTCGCTCCTCCTCACCCTCCTCACCACCCACACCCTCACCCACCCTCTCCCAGCTACTTTCATCCCCAAAACAGCCCCACTCGTGTCCCTCGACCATCACCCTCCCCTTCCTCCCGTTTTCTCTCGAACAATTCTCATCTACATTCTCCCTGATCGCGCTCAATACATCCCGCGCGGGATAGTCCGTGATACACACTCTCTTGGCGCCCTGGCCTGCGATGGCGGCCGTGATGCCTGCGACGCCCGTGCCGGCGCCGAGTTCCAGGAGTGAATGGCCGGAGACGGACCAGTTGTGTGCCAAGGTTCGAGGGCCGAGGGGGAGGCGGGTGAGGTCTTCGCCGCCGACACCTTCGGGACACGGCGCAATCGTGTCCTTCTCGCCCCATCGCCCGATCAGCTCCGCAACCAGTAAACTCGAGTTCCAGAGGTAGTGCGCGAAAAGGCCGCGCTCGGTCGCCAATTCCGGGTCGGCGAGGTGCAGGAGGATGTCGGATGGGTTGGGTTTTGCGTAGAAGGACTGGTGGTTCTGGGTTTGTTGTGACGGAGGTTCTGGAGTGGGTGATGGCGTGGGTCGGCGCCAGGTCGGTCGGTAGATTACTGCTGTGCCGGGGTTGCCGTGCATGTTCTGCGCGTCGTCGGTGAAGATGCTGCCCAGCGCCGAGGTGAATATGTCGGCCGGGTCTTCTTCTTCGGGTGGGGATTGCTGGTGAGGTGTGGTGGAGATGGGGAGGGGGATGCGGATTAGAGAGGGGAGCGACATTGCTTGATTGTTGGTTGGTGGTGCTTGTGAGGGTGGAGATGGTTAAGATGGTGGTGTTGATGTCGTCGGTGATCGTAGTTGTAGTTGTATTTGAGCGAAACTGGTGATAGAAAAAGGCTAAAAAGGCGTTTTGGTCTGAATCACAAGTGCTGTGATTGGTGCTGATTATTTGAGATGGGGCTGTCCTGAGATAAGGCAGCTGCGATGCTGATGTCGATGGTGGCAGTGACGGCCGCGAAGAAACGATCGACGAAAAACTATAAACTGTTTATTATTTAGTTGCATATTCTTTTTTCCGAGCCGCTTAGCCAAGCTTCATTGCGATAGACGGCACAGACATGCTGTGTCTGTCCAGTCAGACACAAAAAAGCTGCCGAGTGGCGTCACAGGAAAAATTACTGAGAGGGGGAAGTGGGGATGCGGGTGTGAATGGCTTCATTCTGTCCGATTTCGGCTTGCCCTCTGGACCGAAGCAGATGCTCACACAAAATTTCATAGCTGCAAAAAGCCAAGCCCATCGCTACTTTTGCTATTTGTTTTCGTCTCGCCTGCCTTACATGTATTGCCAATCATGATTGCCAGCCGCTCTCAGGTAATGATGGCATGGTAATGGTATCATGCTCCAGTCAATACTGTGAGTTTTAACATCATCTGCAGTATCTCGCACCTGTCAAGAACGCTCTTTGTTTCAATGAAATCCCAATCAATTCGCACAGCAGACCCAGGACAGAATTAAATAGCGAGACATCACAGCCATTGCGGACTTATTTGTCAAGGAAAAAGTGCATAATACAAAGCCCATCAATTGAATCTTCGTCCGCGACATTTGATCATCATCGGAGTTCAACTCCCTTTTGTACTACATTCCATTCGAGTGATCTTGTTAAATAGATAGACTATTTGCAAGCACTGTTAGCGTTCACTCCAGGCAATAAAACCACATCATCTCCTCCTCCTCCTCTTCGTCACGCTCGATCTACAAGCGGGAGCGGTGCAGATCTTCTCAGCCGTACGAGTCTGCGCCACCACGAAAGGAGATCTGCAGCAGGCGGATGCAATTGCTCCTCTTTCAATATCTGAGCTTTCTCCCTTTCATGCTGCGAGAATGCATTCACTCTTCCTCTTCAGATGCATGTTCAGTCTGCTTCCGCCAATGATTGCAGACGATTCATCCAATGGTGTCGTGGGACTTGCCTTGGGGCTTCAGAAATCTCAGTCTACTGACAAGACAGCCACCCCTGCAGCTCATGCACGATGAACTTGAAGCCGCCCCCGCTCGTGACGCACAGCTTTTGCGGTGAAGATGTAGGTGACAGCCTCTTTCTTGAGCATGCATGTCATTTGGGAATCAAAGTGTCATGTTATCACCGCTTTTCTCTCGGTAGTGACTGGTCGTCTGTTCTGTGTTGCCTGCTTTCATCATTGCTCAAAGTATGACTTTGCCGTTTGGCAAATTGTCCCCTTCTTGTCCTCTCTCCTCTTCCAATTGCTTGGGCGATCCACAAAATATTCTCCTCATACCCGATGTTCCTGCAGTCTCTCCGTCAATGTTTCCTAGCAGCTATGCAAGACTCTCTCCTACAGATTGCAGCATAAGATCATGAATCCTATCTGTAGATGGACATTGAGAGGATCATTCCAAGCGTCGCACAGATCCCATAATGCTAAAAGAGGAGTCTGCATCTTGTATGATGTTCAAACAGCAACCATTGCACCTGCGAGACGATTGGATCTGAATTGTCTTGGTATCTATAATGCTGAGCTCAGCTGGCTCCGTGGTGCATACGAAGCTGGAAACATACTGCATACTGAGCGGCCTGCATCTTTCTCCTATCGAATCACTCTCCACCCCCCTTCTATAGTCTCTTGCAGACGCCGACGTGCCTGCAGACGCACCTCTCACGCCCATCCGGTCTCAAAATGTCCAAGGCCAGTCATCGGACTGAGACACGGTGGACGACGGCAAGCAGCTGAGCAGCCAGAGCTTCAGAGGGGCCGTCAGCACAAAGTCCATACCAATCCGTCTATATCAAGCCACTTCCCCAAAATTTTCTTCTCCTTCTCTTTTTTCTCTCCTTCCTCCTTACTCAAACAGAGCAAAGCCCGAGTTCACTCACCCAATTCTCACACAACAACTACCACCACCACCACCACCATCATCATCCTTAACGAGCCTTCCAGCCTCAGCCCATCAACATGACCACCCCCTCCACCGCCATCTCATCCCCCACCACTGGCTCCCTCGCCAGCGTCATCCGCCCCTATGGCTCTCGAGGCCTATACACCATCCTCCTCTACAGCATGGACGCCGACGGCAACATCCTCGAGCGCATAGACGCGCTCAACAATTCCTGGTCCGCGCCGGAGCCTATCGGAGCCAAAGCCAAGCCCGGGACCAGCATCACGGCTGTGCACACGGGAAACGTCGTAAGTCATTCATTTTTTTTTTAAACTCTCAAACCCCCATAAAGAAGAAAAAAGAGTTCGTAGCAGACAAGTAATAAAAGACTGAGAAGGGGATAATGATGGGCTGACTGTTGTTGTTGTTGTGGCGATTGACAGATCAGGTTGTTCTATGTTGGAGGGGATGATAGGTGCTATGAGGTTTGCAAGATTCAGACGGGGAAGTGGGAGGATCGCGGGGCGCTTTAGGGATTGGGGCATTGACGTGAGAAGTGATGGGAGGGGGGTCGTGGGAGTGCTTGCTGTAGGAGTTAGTGGTGACAAGATTGGCAATATGCAATCAAAGAAGCTACTATTGAACAGGCGGAGAGAGAGAGACGTTAACATTTATTATGAACAAGGTCTTGGGGTTAACAAGGGAGGACGGCCAGTTCAATTCACAGATACTCGGGCTCCCTTTGTTGGCTATTGTCTGTATACAGTGATGCTTGCCCTCGTCTCGCAAGTAGATAGACAGCTAGCAATGTCGGGTACTCACTCAAGATAGACGGCGTGGTGGCATGGACGCTGCTCTCATCGCTTGGTCAATCTCCAAAACACACAAGACATGTACTCAATTCACGTGGGATTAAAATGTCACAGCCACGATCACGAACGAAGTGAGCAAAAAAAAACAAAAAAAAAAACACGAGAGTAAAGAACAAGAATGTATTCAGGGATCAGCTCCCAATTGGGGTATCTAAAAAATCACAACCCGGCGGACAGGAGAGGGACCGAGCTCGACAGCGTCCTGTCATGCGAAACGACATGCCACTGGAGCTGATCCGCGCGTTTCTTCCATCCCCTCGCCACCGGCCTTGATGCCCCTCCAGTCTCCTTCCCTGCCCGTATGTCGTCAATTGTCGTAGCTCGTGACCATCTTCTCTTGTATACAGAAACGAGACTGCTCCTCTTTATTTCTCCTCTACCTGTGCCTCAGATGCCTTTTGATGCTGGTTCTTCAAAGACACAAAGACAAAAAGTCTAGCTAAAAGTCTCGCTGAAGCGCGATATGCGACTGCCGTCTTGGCTGGGCCTGCTGCGCCCCAAGCCATCTCCGGGCCGGCGGGCGACGACTGGTGTCCTTTGTGGGCCTTGCTGAATGGTCATGCCCGGCGAGGGTGTGCGGTTGTTGCCGCCGCCGCTGCTGTTGCCATCCAGGCTGTCGCTTTCAGGGCTGCCAGAGAACATGCGCTCCGCCCTGGCCACGGCTGCCCTGTCGGCATCTGTATCGCCAGCCACGGTAGCTATTGAAGGTTGCATCGCTGCTGCTGCGGCAGGTGTTGGACGCTGTGGAGATCTTGGAGGAGGTGCGGGGAAGCTGCTGGCGATGCCTATGGCACTCGGCCCGGCGGCTGCACCAGTGGCAAAATCGGTCGAGCCTGGACCTCCGATGACGCCACCCTGGCTGTCGCGGAGGTACGAGCCTGTGGAAAAGTCGGTGGACAGGTTGGGCGCGACGCGTGGCACGGGCACGGGTGGGTCTGAGTAGCCGTCGCCTCCAGACTGGATCACCGGCGTCAGCCGACGACCGCTCACGCGCTGAAAGCCCCGCTCGCCAGGTTCCTGGTCGTAGACCGACGATTGTTGAGACCTCCGGAACATGGCAAAGGGCACGAGCGAGGAGCGCTGCGTCATGGCGCCGGAGCTGGGGCCGTCGCGAGATGGTGGCGCTCCGGTGGTCTGACCGTCTTCGCCGTCGTCAAGACGGGTGCCATTAGCCTTCTGTCGCATGCGGCGGACGACCAAGAACAGGATCAAACCGAGGATAAGAGCACCGGCGACACCACCCACCACACCACCTGCAATCGGTCCGGCATTGCTGCTGGTCGAGGCCTGAGCAGGCGCGGGCGCTGGAGAGCTCGTGGGAGAGGCGGGTCCGTTGCCGCCGCCAATGGGTCCTGGTGCGGCGGTGGCTGATGAAGAAGCTGAAGAAAAGGTTGTTGAGGAGCTTGACGTAAATGTCGAGCTGGAGCTTGTGGACGAGATCAAGGTGAAAGAAGTCGTATTAAACGCAGTTGTCGATGTGAAGTTTGAAAAAGGTAGTGTGCTGTTGGCCAAGGGGCCCGCAGATGGTAGAATCGAAGAAGAATTGGTCGTGATGGCCGCGGGAGTCGTGAAACTCCCAGAAAATGAAGTAGGAACTGGAGATGTAGAAGTGCCAGAGTTGGCGGAAGTTGTCGATGCGCCCGACGATGTAGTCGTGGTATCTGTTGTTGTTGTTGTTGTAGTAGTTGTAGCGGTCGCAAAGCCATCCAAGGTCAGAGGGCCAAAGCCGGGGAGTGACACGGTTGTCGGCTGGCTGGGAAGACTGCCGATGAGCACGTCGCCCACAGTCGAGCTTCCGAGCTGGACGACAATGTTCAGCGCGGTCTGGATCAGTCCGTCACGCTTTGGCAGCTCCTGGGCATTGGCGGCGTCAAATGTATTCGAGGCCTCTCTGCCCTCCAATTTGTCCTCTGCGCGATGCGCGTGTCTGTTTGACGGTGAATAATGGACGCTGCTATGCAGGTGGCCGTCTCCGTCGCCAGAGCGAGGCTCTGGCTGGAAAATGTCCATAGCGAGTGATTAGATCCACAGTGCCGGTGTATACGAGCAAATTAGTCCAGTAAAAAGGCTAGACGAAAAGATCAGTGCAAGCAATGCTAGTAGACCAGACGACAGATTCAGTCGTGGAGTCACAGAAACAAAACTTGTGTGAAGAGAAAGTATTATTGCTCGTCGGCAGGATCGATTGTAAAAAGTAGGATGAATGGGTGTTTGAAGAATGTGAATGTGTGTGTATGTAGTTGTAGGGTAATGATCGTCGTGGCTTTGAGAATATGCACTCTGAAGCTGACAACGTCGATTTTGGCGTTTTGTGCTCGTGCAAATGTGCTGTTTGTGTTGTAGGGAAAAAAAATTGTAGAGAATGTCAGGCCGTGGAATTACAAGTGTTATTTGTCTGTCCGTTGCAAAAGTGTTGCCCTCAGAACTGGAGCTTGTCGTCAAGGCGGGAAGAGAGTGTACGTGTTGGAGTGTTTGTGTGGGTGTGTGTGCAAAGCTGGTTGCGCACTGGCGTGTTGATGACTGAGTAAGGATCGTAGGGCACACCACACAGAAGGTGGGCTAACAGAAAGAGTGGACGGTCAAGCGACTGCTGACCATGGGCGAGGCTATTCGCAGGCTGCCGCAAACGTCAGTCTTCTTGTCTGGCTGTCATTCAATCCGTGGTGTCACCACCGTCCTCCTTTCCCACCGGATGCGATCTCCTTACCTATGGGCTAGCAAGTCATCACCGTGAGGACGTCTCTCCTATCCAAGGAACTGACGGGGGAGGTCAATGGGAGCCGTCGAACTGTTGAGCGAGCTATTGTTGAGCAAACAAAGTCGAGCGACGGTTGACGGTGCTTCTCGCGAGAGAGAATATTCTTTTCCCTTCTTCCGACCGCAGAAAGTCCCAATTCTTTCAGCTTCACCTTTGGGATGACGGCTGAGATTCGACGGATATGGCAGAGTGTGTGGTAGAGTCGGCCTTTTGGTGGTTAGGGCTTTCAGTGTTGACGCGCCGTTGTAGCCAGAACTGCGGTCCTCGTTCACTTTCCAGTCACCAGAAGGTGAGTGAGCCAGCGAGCTTTGCTGCGTGGATTTGCTTTGGTTGGTGGTCTCTTTGCTTCGCGATTGCTCTCCGTGCTCTTGCTAATGACTGTTCTTTGTGCACAGAGCGCAGGCCCACGCCCTGCCTCTTGCCTTGCGAGTCGTCCGTCCAGCAGCAGGAGAACCGTGCAAGGAAGAGGAAGAGAGAGGAAGCAGAAAGAGGCAAAAGGAGTAAAGAGAGCAGCAGCGGCAGCGGCGGTAGAGTGAGACGTGAGCGGGTGGGAAGGCACGAGCCACGGGGAGAGTGCGCGCGCACGGGAAGGGAAAGCGCGGGTGGAGAGTAGCCAATCCGCAGGGGGGGAGGCAAGAGCGACCGAGCGTCAGTGTGTCTAGCAGGGTTGAACTACGGCGGCATCGCGCACACACACACACAGAAAAAAAAAAGATTATTGCAGCTAACAGAACCAGGTGCAGCCACACCCACACCCAGCCATGTATCCAATTGCCATCTCCACACACACACACACTCACGCTCTCACACACGCTACACGCAGAATGAAGCAGGGGCAGGGGATCACGATTGACCAGTTAGAGAACAGCTTGCTCAGAGACTGTGGCTAGGACTGCTACGCTGTGACGATGCATACATTCACAGAGTTCACAGCAGCTCGAATTTTTCTAGACTGCCAACAAAAATTTAGGAGAGGGAGAGGGAAATCGGAAAACAAACAAAGACAATTAAAGGAAGAAATAGCGTGGCAGACGAGCGCATCATGACCATCAATCTGTCAGGAACAGGTCAAGATCAGCTCCAGCAAAAAACCTGGGCCAGCCCAAGAGAGCACGACAGTCCGTCAGCCAGGCACAGGAGAATCGAAGGAGCAAAGACGCGAAAACACAGACCAGGGTTGACGATCGGGATGGCGTCCTTGGTGAAGAGCAGACGCCAATCGCATCATGGTCGTGACTCCCTGGGCCTGAGGTGTGGGTCTCGCACCGTTTTCAGCCATGTTTAATTTCCCCTGCGCGACGGCCACCAACTCCCTCCTCCATCAGACAGAGGCACCTTTCGCTCTCCCCCATCAGACGGGCCTCCTCACGGCAGGTCGAGGTAATAACGCTAACGAGGCGCTAGTCCCGCTGTCCACCGGCCATCGTGAGGAGCATCGAAGCCATCGAAACATGGCAGGGCGTGGCCTCCGATAGGCCCCTGAGACGCCTGTTCGGCAATCTTGTTTCCTTGCCATGCACCCTCGCCGCCGCCAGCGCCGCCGGGCAGTATCATTCCCCCTGTTTCTTCAGAGGTGTCGGATAATTGCTCTGCGTCAGACTGTATTTGCCCTAGTGTTTTGCTAAACACGGAATAACAGGCCAGGAAAAATGCGAGCCATGCGACGCTACACTCCAGATTGATGCAAGAATTCGATGCATCGGCGTTACCAGGGCGTGTCGCTCGCCTCCTTTGTCGCCCATGAGAATTGCCGCGCGGGTTCCTGCTGCGGTGGAGCAAAGCTGCAGACGCAACAGCTGCCGCGGCGACCTCCCTGCCACTAGCCACCACCCTGACGGCTGCATCAGACTATGCATGCCAGCCCCTTTTTTGGATCCTCACAAGGAGTATCACGGCTGCGAGGGAAGAGTATGAAAAGAGCGTGAACAAATGTAGAGGACAATGACGGAAAGGGATGAGATTGCTCTGGCTGAGGATCAAAGACCTTGTTGCGCAATGGACGTTCGCACTGCTGACAGAGGCCTGGGCGTCAAACCTCTCGAGCTGCTGTCATTTGTTGTCTCAGCAGCAGCTGCCGAACTTGCCGGCCTTGATTGACCATATGGAGAGGATGCAGGACGTCTTCGCTGTCAACTTGATGGTCCGTGGCTTCAGATGAGAGCAAACTGATCAATTGATGAGTGTCTGCAATAAGACAGCCAGTGAAAGCGAACGTGGTGGGCATGCCATGTCAGTTCAGCGCCAAACACCCGCTGCTGAGTTCCCGCCGCCCTCTGGAGGTACGCTCCCTCCATCTCCAGGATAACCTCTTTCGCTTCCCTACTCCACTTCCGATTACTGGCATTGACATGTTTATAACACTACTGAGCAGAGAAGAGTGTGACACGTTTATCGTGACACTACGCTTAATAGCATTTCTCATTCCTAATGAGCCTATGATAGCCATGTCAAGACAACTTTATCTATATTGTAATCGGCTCGAGTGTCATACGTTGCCTCGTGCTTGTCAACTCGATCAATACACATACAACCGGCGTGTCTGTTTTTTGCTTTGATTTCTCTCTTGGAGTTTTTTACTCGTAAATCAATTACAATACTCGTTGTTGAATACATTCTTTTCCCTGTTCATTCGCAGTGCTTTCGACACAAAGAGTATCCATTCAATCTATGAGAGTTCTAGTCTATATGAAACAATAACATATCAAGAAAGCTACCTCGATCTCAAGCTTGCTCAGAGGAGACGAAATATAGCAGCACATTGCCTTTCACAGAGCTATGAGCGATGATGTGGGGAGACCAGCTGCAGAGGCTGCCAGGTCACCGGCGCCAGTCTGCTTACTAAAGGCCTCTCAGATAGCCCAGGCGCTTGTGTTGAGGAGCAGGTCAGGTTATGCAAAGTTCTCCGCACTCTCAGCCTTTAGGGTCTCATTTTCTGATTGGAGGACCGGGAGAGATCGAGAGACGAGGGTCATTACAAAGGTCACTTCCTGCTGGGTAGAAGACGTGGTCTGCTGAATGCCAGGCTCTACGAATCGAGCTGGGTCCAAGAGTTGGTCGTGGTTGTACCGTTTGGCTTGTTTGAGGTCCATTGTACGAGGGCAAACAGCAAGGATTGCAACAGAAGAAATATAAATGAAACTACCCAACCGTTGCTCTTTCTCTCTTGTTTGTATTCACAGCCATCGACCATCGACCATCGACCATCGGCAAGCGATTTGACTCTTTACAACTTCTGTGAATAAAATGGCGTCACAGTCTTTGAACAATCTACTCACACAGATCAAAAATGTACAGCCAGCCAACGAGCTTGAAAGACAGGCTCTGTACCAAGCAGGCTGTGAGCTTGTCAGCAGAACGCAAGACTCCTTTGAGGCGGTGAATCGTATAGTGTACGCAGTAGGTTTGCCTCGCGCGGTGCGAAATATCCTGGTCAAACACTGATGAAAAATTTCTCCTGTTCACAGCCACAGTTGCTCTACGTGACCAAGGTCGGCGTCGACCTCGGCTTGTTCACCACGTTGAGCCAGTGCGGACAAGAAGCGCTTTCGATTGACGAGTTGGCCCAAAAGTCGGCCGTCAAGCCTGAGCCTCTGCTCGTCAAACGCATACTACGCTTCCTGGCCTCTCACTATCTGGTCAAACAAGTTGATGCCAAGCGATATGCCGCAAATGATCTGACTCGTGCCTTGGCAAACCCTTCGTATCAGGCTGGTATAGTTCATTCGTGAGTATTTAAGAGGCGATCAAAACAATAGGACTCGATCTCTAACAACGTGTTTGATAGCGCCGATTGTCTCATGCTCTGTGTAGAGGCCCTACCAAGGTTCCTTGCCGACACGAGCCACAAAAACCCAACTGACAGCGCTCATTGCCCTTTTCAACTGGCCTTGAAGACAGATCTCCCAGCGTGGGCGTGGTCTCTCACCCAGCCTGCGCTGACGGCACACTTTGCCAAGTGGATGCAAGCACACGCACGTCCAGGAGAGACGTGGATGGACGTCGTAGACGTCCCCGCATATCTCCAGAACACCACGCCAGAGACGCCCATCTTTGTCGATATCGGAGGCAGCATCGGCCATCAGGCAGTGGCCTTCAAGCAGCGCTTCCCAAACATACCTGGCCGCGTGATCCTCCAAGACCTGGAGGGTCCCATCGGTGCAGCCATCGCGGACTCGGGTATCGAAAAGGCTGTCGTGGACTTCTGGCAGCCGCAAGAAGTCAAGGGCGCACGCATCTACTACATGCGCAACATTCTCCATGACTTTGCGGACGACAAGGCCGTTGAGCTGTTGAAACTCACCAAGGCTGCTGCAGGTCCGGAGTCGGTCATCGTCATTGATGAGGTGGTGCTGCCGGATGTTGGCGCCCATTGGCGTGCTACTGCTATGGATATTACCATGATGTCGAGTCTGGCGGCTCTGGAACGGACGGAGTCTGAGTGGTGTGAACTACTCAGGCGTGCAGGACTTTTTCTTAAGAGTGCAGGACATTTCCAGAGGGAAATGAAGACTTATCAGCGCGATACGGCCTGGAGTGTTCTCATAGCTGCTTAGTACGTAACAGACTGTCAAGACCGACAAGATTTTCGGGTCTGATATTTTGGATTTTGATTCTTTTGTTCTGAAACTAGACTGGTTCGTTGACATGGAACAATTCATTTTGCAGAAATATGGAAATTCACACTCTTAGTCTGAGTTTAGGAAGTGTCCCAAACATTCAATAGAGCCCCTGACGCTAGTCAAGACAACATCTGCGAGCTCTAATCATGTAAAATGATTCATCCCTTTCAGCAACAGATTTTTGCTCTATTTTGTGTCCAAAAAGATACCTCACTGAGAACTTGAACCTGTCAATTCATCAGAGTTGCCGATTCACAGTCACGTGAATTGTTCGGAGTTGGAGAAGACGCCAGAACGGGTTTAAACATGGTAAAGCCGGCAAGAACAAAATATCACGAACACTCATTTGCATCGCGCTGTCATTGTGATGTAACGAACTACAATCGTGACATGCCTTCAGATCTCGATCTGCCGAGCTTTCTCGTCTCACAAGAATGTCTACATGATCGTGAAAGCTGTGGCATTAACATAAATATTAACTAAATGCTCCTTGCACGCAGCGACGCTTGGACTTAGCTGGCGTGGTGGGGGGCAATCAGGGTCCATCAAAGAAGCGCGAAACACAGCCGATGACTTGAAGAAATTCCGTGCCAGCTTATACGATGTCTGACTGGTACAATGAGGAGTGTCGATCGATTCCTTTTTGCAGTGACACTAGCGGTGCTCTAAACATGTGGCGAGCCACTGCCAGCACATCGTCAGAAGGTACCAAGTTTAAGCGCAAGGTCGCGTGCAAGAAATTGTCTCGTCTCTCAATGAGCAACTGGTGGGGCAGCAGACTTTGAGCTTAAAGCTAATAGCTGACGTAATTGGCATACCTCCTGGCTTGACAGGTAAGTAGCCGTGAGTAGAGCAGCTTTCTCATCTACCACAACCATTTTCTGTATCATCAATCCTTCTTGTATCATTCTGCTCTTGTTCATCTCCAGCATCGCAAAGTCCTCGATACTCGATTAAAAAAAAATATAAAAAAAAAAAAATCCACACCAAGAGTCTCAGTTCTTTGGAGACTATTGCCATACATTTCACGCAAAACCCATCATGTCAGCCCCAACCAAGACGCGCCAGTACATCCTGGCAGAAAAGCCGATGGGCGAAGTGGACATCAGCAAAGTGTTCAAGCTAGTGGAGAAGGACCTTCCCCAGCTCGAGTCCGGCCAAGTACTGGTCCAGGCGCTCATGTACTCCAACGATCCGGCCCAACGCGTGTGGATCCACGCCGAGCAGGACCCGTCTCGCGCCTACGTACCGCCCGTGCCTCTGAACGGCGTGATGCGAGCCACAGCCGTGTCGAAAGTCGTCGACTCCAAGTCCGACAAGCTCGCCGCCGGCTCTTTAGTGCTGGGCAGCATCGGCTGGACGGAATACGCCGTAGTCGACGCCGACACCCTGATCCCCATCACGCCGCCGTCAGGGCTCAGCCACAGCCACTACCTGGGCGCCTTCGGGCTGACGGGACGGACCGCGCTCTACGGGCTGCGCAAGGTCAACACCAGCTCCTCCGACGCCCTGGCCGTCGTCAGCGGCGCCGCGGGCGCCACCGGCTCGCTGGCCGTGCAGATCGCCAAGCACATGCTGGGCGTGAAGCGTGTGCTAGGCATCGCAGGGTCTGACGAAAAGTGCCGTTGGGTCGAGTCGCTGGGCGCCGACAAATGCCTGAACTACAAATCCTCAAGCTTCGAGGACGATCTGGCGCGCGAGTGCGGCGGCAAGGTCGACGTCTATTTTGACAACGTCGGCGGCCGGATTTTGGATCTCATGTTCCAGCAGATGAACCTGAATGGTCGCGTGGCCGTGTGCGGCGCCATCAGCCAGTACAACAACATCACCGAGCCTGTCGGGTTTGTGAACTGGGCACAGGTCATCTTCATGCGCATCCAGATCACGGGGTTCATTGTGCTGGATGGCAAGGCGGAGTATCCGGAGATGACGGAGACGCTGGTCAACGGGTACAAGGAGGGCAAGATCAAGCTGGACGAGGGCGCGGAGACGGTGGTGGATACTAGGTTTGAGGATGTGCCGAGGACGTGGCAGATGCTGTTTACTGGTCAGAACCAGGGGAAGCTGGTCACTCGTCTTGCGTGAGAGGTGTGGACGTGTCTGGTCATAAGTCTCTGTCTTTTTAATAAATATATATATAGCGCGGTATCCAAGAGGCAATACGGAGCAGGTGCAATGATTACATGGGTGCCGATCGCGTTTCCACAAGGCTCTCTCTAGCACGAGCAGGTACACCAACAATCATCCTGTTGACCTATACACCAAGACGTCTCAATTGTTTCGCAAATTCCCTACTCAGCATCACACTCTCAGCCAACTCTCTAACGCCCTCTGCACCAGACATGATCAGCATCTCTGCCACCTTCACAGTCCCATCTCTCCCACAAATCCTGACATTATTAGCCAAAAGTAGCATTGTAGATCTGCCTCCAGCATCCCTGGCGTCAATAGGTGCACCTGCCTCAACAGCAAGACGACCAAAAGCTTAAAGCCGCCTCTCAACCTGAGCTAACACAAACAGCTCAGGGAGGCTAATGTATTCTCATGCAAATAGAGAGACGCTGAAGAGAAATCAGCTGAATCAATCTCAGGCGAGGCTGGAGAATATCCCAACACGAAGAGCTCGAAGTTCGCCATGTGCATGCTATGATTTGATATCGCCACATCGAGCCTAACTTCCTACCCCTCCACAACAGTACAAGAGCATGCTGTGTGGTGTGATCCTCTGAATGTAGCTTGACGCATGTAAGAAATAAGACCTAAAAGGCCCAACTAGTGAACACCAGAGTGGAGCATCCCATTCGGAGTCGTCGTTCCGACATGGCTGGAACTCCGCTTCGGAAACACTACTCCTGGTCGGATTTCTGAGCCGCATCGCCATAACTCTCGCTGGCTGAGCGCCAAGAACATCCCCTTGCGCGTATATCGCGCCGATCCCACCCACCGTGACCGCCACTGGTATAGCAGAAATGCGAGACCGGACAGAGTCATGTCGCTTATCAAGGCAAAGAATCAGGCCAGCTGCAGCCTGTACCAGGCATGATGCTGCAATAACCGCGAGAATCGACCTCAAACAGATCCTTCGAGACCCTCACGCCGTACTTGCTGAGGTGATGAAGGGTATGGAGGCAGCCTTGTCCAATTCTGCACGGGCTTGACGGCCAATGTCAGCTCGCAACTGACGACAAATCACCGCATGGCCTGCAGCCTTGTGTTAGAAGACCTCATCCACACTCGTATACGGCTACGCTAACTTACGCTGCAGGGCTCTTTTGTCTGCATCAGCTTATGAGGAGTTCCTCTTCAAGAACCCATCCAAGGGTCGGACATGAACGGTCAATCCCACGCCTCAGATGGATGGGCTCCAATCCAATGACAAGACAGGCCTACAACATGCAATGAGGCATGACTGAGTCAGCGCTGCTGCCCCCGCGGCTGCTGTTTCTGCTGCTTTCTTCGTCTATGTGCTCACGAGGCAGCGATAGAGATGGGTCGCATACGAACGCCATACACTTCCTGAGTTGGCATGCATACACATGAGCCCCCGCGCTACTGCTTATGTGGCTCTGTCGACCGAATTGGTGGGGCCATTGTCCCATTGCGAGTCTTGGTTTGGACCTTGGACGAACATATAATCATGCTGGCAGGCAAACTTCCGGCGAGACAGCTTGCAGACTCGAACGCGCGACCTTGCACCGCATAATACGGCAGTTTCCATCATGGACAAGTGTAAGGTCACCGAAGAGATTGTTGGCTTCACCGGCGTCCAGTACCTTTACTCGACCGATCCTGCGTCGGAGTACTCCAAAGAAAACGTCCAGTATGCGAGCACCTCGTACCAGCAGATACACAACATGCATCCCGGCCTGATCGCCCTTCCTAAGGATGACGACGACATCAAGGCGGCCATCAAGCATGCGGAGAAGGGCCACTACATCTCCGTCAAGAGCGGAGGCCACCAGTACAGCGGCGCCTCCTCGACTAACGAGAAGGGAATCCAGCTGGACCTCTCGAACACTTACACCGGCCCAAACGATCTAGCAGTTCTCCCTACGCCGCCGCCACCGAACGAGAACAAGGTCTTGGTGAATGTCAGCGTGAGCAACAGTCTAGACAAACTCAACAGCTTCCTTGGAGATCGAGGACTGTTTGTGCCTCACGGCCAATGCGTCTCTGTCTTTACTGGAGGGCACGCCCAAACAGGTGGATATGGTCAGCTCGCCCGAGGCTTCGGTCTGCTCGGCGATCACATCCGCGCCATCAGGATGATCGACTACAAGGGGAGAGTCCAGACCCTCAGCTCGGCGGAGCAGCCGGACCTTTTCAACGCCATCCTGGGAGGCAGCCCGGGCAACTTTGGCGTCATCACGCACTATGTCATCGAGGTTCACCGCGACCAGGACCACTGGTTTCCGGACGCGTCGTCAGACCAATGGACCGCTCAGCCGCGCGCCCTCAAGGCCATGTGGCCCTACAGCCGAGAGATTTTTACTACTCTCCTCGACGAAGTGGCCGTCATGGCCGACGACCCGAACGTACCTCGAAACTTTGATCTATGCGTGAACGTGCTCAGCAGCAACACCAAGGCCGTACACGGCTATCTCCCCGAGCTCGGTGACAGGAACAATCCGCACTTTGAGGACGACCAAGGACTGTTGGATGAGAAGGGCCAGCTGACTCAGCCTCTAGTGGTTCTCTACGCGCAGTGGTGCCCCATGAACGCACAGGACAAATATAACACCAAAGCCGCGGCGTGGTTCGCCAAATTCGAGGCCCTCCTCACCGGCACCAACGGCAAGCTATACATCCTGCCCATGTCACAGGTAACAAAGATGTGGCTATTCACGCAACACCGCGAGTTCAACCTGCCATACGTGAAGCGGTGCTACTCGACCAACTCTCGATCCCTGACGCGCGACGGATGGGTCAGGCTGGTAGCCGAGCGGCTCGAGCAGGTACTCTTGCAGCAGCAGCCAAGCACCGCCACCGAGGAGCCGAACCTGTACCAAAACGGCTTCCTGTCCGTGCAGATCCAATGCTACGGCGGCCAGCACTCCAAGTTCTACACGGAGCGCGACAACGGGACCTCGTTCAGCTGGCGCGACTCGACCGTGATCCAGACGCTCGACTGCTTCTACTCCGGCGGCGAGCGGGGGCGGGTGCTGGCCGAGAGCTACCAGGCCGAGAACGACAGGGCGTTTAACGGTGCGGCGAGCGCCTTCAGCAGGCAGGATAAGCGCCTCCTGTGGGCTAGCTATGGCGACTGGGATATGCACAGGGTCTGGCCGTTTTACTTTGAGACCAGGGAGAAGTATGAGAGGATTGGCAAGGAGCGGCGTCTGGCGGATCCGGATGGTCTGTTTACTCCGAATCCGTTTAATGTAAGGCCTGTGATGTAGATTTTTGTTGTCCCGGAGTCAGTGTCGCGCACATGAAACGGTTGAAAAGCAACGCAGCTGGCGTGATAAGTCATGTCTGCACTGACAAATGAATTCTGTAAACAATAACGCTTCCATTTTCATACTCACCGAAATGTGAAAGATGTATGAAAGGTTGCGTCTTGTACCAAAATAGGAATTGCAATACCTAAGAGACAAACCCTCCTGACTCGCTCGTACAATCCACCGACCATTGCTCTATCGTACCAAACTTCAACTCATGTGACAATAAGTAGCTACACACACACACACACACACACACACACCGAGCAACCCTAGATTTACACAGCACCGTGAAGCCAGCTCAAGCACTCGGACGAGCATTACTTGCCAGTGGCTACCGATCAAATCCTGCCGAGGTACTAGCTGGCGGCAATGCTGTAGTTCAAGCTCGCGCGGTGTATACGGCCGGTTGGTAGTAGCCCAGCCCAGCGGCTCAGCGGCTTGCTCCAGCAAAGTCCCTGCGAAGTCCCGGCGAAGTCCCAGCGAGGTCATAGTGAGGCCCCAGCGGGCTTTTCGAAAGGGGTCACAGTGGCTCGCTGAGGGGTCCGAGTCGCTGGGGCGAAGTGCCGGCGTGGTGAGGCCACAGAATTCGGGCATCTGAGTCGAGTCTGCACGCGAAGCACCACAAACCTACACTCACTCAATCATCGTGCCCCAGCCAGCCAGCCAGCCACTTTTCAAACACCAGCAGGGTGACCAAGTCGACCACTCAAGCACCCAAGCACAAAAATTTGAAGTCACCAAATCACCAAATCACCAAATCGAATTCTGAAAATTCAGTGTATTCAGGCTTCCCGTCTTAGTTTCACTCTTCCCCCTCCCTCCCCTCAAGCCACGACCCAAGCAGAGAAAGGGAGACTGGGAGAGAGCTACTCACGCCCAGCACCGCGAGAAGGTGCGGGAAGCCACTTTCCAAAAAATCGCCGGGCTGTGGGATGATGCTGGAAGAAAAAGTCTTATCCTTAAAGAAAAGGGGGGGGGTGAGACTTTTCTTGGTCGCTTATCGTAGATTTGTTCTGAGAGGAAGAGAAACGTGAGAGGCGTGATGGATGGGTTTCTCTCTTTGAGTTAGGGCTACGATTCATCCTGAAAAGTGAGTTGTTGTGTGTGTGTGTGTGTGTGTTTGTGCGTGTATGTGTGTACGTGTACGTGTACGTATGAGGTAGAACGTTGGTTGTAAGGCGAAGGTTACGCATCTTTTAGGTACCTGCTTACTAGTAGGTACTTGTGCTTGCCGCCCGTGTGCACCTAGGTAGTAGGTACCCAGACATGTTTTCTGCTGCGACGGGGTACGAACCGGAGGCTCATATTCGGAGTGAGAGGCCGGTGCGTGCTCTTGGTGGTGCCGGGTACTGACTGATGATATAGAGAGACTCGGACGCAGCCCGTAGCCATGGGAGTGACTGTCAGCTACAGTAAGCTGCCAGTGCCTACGGGCATTCGGAGTTGAGCTCCAGGCAGGTGTGTGTGTGTGTGTGTGTGTGTGTGTGTGTGAGTGCCCTGTTGGCTGGCGAAGTGTTCGGAAGGGTCCACCAGTAGAACAGCCTCAGTGCTATCTGGGACGGAACCTCCTGGGGATATGGGCGGTTGTGTGGTATCGCTCCGAGTTATGGGTGGTTCTCCAGGGAGGGAGGGAGAAAGGGAAGGATGGAGTTGGTGGCCGCAGGGGTACCACTGATGGCTGTTCAAGTTGTAGCCACCCCGGCCCCAAGGGGAACGGCGGGTCTTCTTCCCTCTAACGCAGCCGGGTCGGAGTCATTGTCCGGGCTTGATGCGGCTCTTTCTGTTGTGGCTACTGACGCTGCTGCTGCTGCTGCTGCTGACGCTGTCTGTAGCTACCGCTGTTGCTGCTGCCGTCGTTCACTCTCATGCTGTATTCTGTACCCTCAACACTTGCCCAGCGACTTGGAAACGAAACGTTCGTGAGTGATGACTCGCAGTCATTGTGCATACGTTGGCTGGGCCGGCCAGATACACGTTGACTGCGGATTTTGGATACTACGGACAATGCGCGCAAGCCTTGCTTGGTGTTGCTCCTCTGGCAGGAGGATGAAGGGGATAGGGAGAAATCTACGGGAAAGCGATGCACCTGTGCTAGTAGTGCTGGTTGTGTAGACAGGGAGACCATTCGTTGAAGAGGATGGTTATTGATGTGGTGTTGATGCTGTTGGATGTAGTGGTTCCAGACCGGAAAGGGTGTGAGGATGGGTAATGGCCGCCAACGCGTCAGACCACGAAGCGGCCGTCAGCCAGCATCCAGTGGACGATACTGACGCTGAGGTGTCAGAAAGAGAGCGACAGACTGATGCCTCATTGATGTGAAGTGAAGAGAGAGATAAATGTTTTAGAAGCAAAAAAAAAGGTGGGTAGGGAGGGAGAAGCTGTTGGGTCAAGACAGGGGACTGGAGGATTCTGTGGATTGAGGGAAAAAACCTGGGGAGGGCCTTGATATTTATATTACCAGTAGTTTGGTAGAGCTGCTGTGAGGCTGATTGCTGCTTTGGTGCGCAGCGCTGCGACTTGAGGCGTAGCTGGCAGGTGGCATAGGGGGAGTCAGACTCCGTGGTTATGGTGTAGTGTCTGCCTCATCGGGTTGAGACTCCGTCTTGTACTGAGGTATTGAGTGAAGAAAGACCTCATTTGTTGCATGAGCTGCTTGGAATGCGATTCTTCAATCAGAGATGAAACTTGACTACAAAGTGTGAACTTGGGCATTTTCAATGGCACGATTGTCTGGTCTGACTAAAACAACTGCTGATGGAACGGTGTTGCTGCTCGTTGGGTGAATTGGCAGAAAGAAACTACTTACCAAGCTATTCTGAGGTACAGATCCAGTCGGAACTCAATCAGACCCCACTGAAGTCTTGTATTCATTCATCCGTGTATCTCAGAAAGGGGCTATCTCTACAATATCCCTTCGGATCTCTCTTTTCACTCACTTCTTCACAAGCGCCGTCACCGTCTCATGCACACTTGGAGTGTACACCACCCGCCGATGAATCTTGAGCCCGACGGCGGCGAAGAGGTTGTCCCACTGCTGCTCCGTACGCTCCATGCTAGCGCCAGCGACCATCATGGTAATATCAATCTGCGCTACCTGCCAGTTGACGCCTTTGTTGGGCGCAACAATGTCATCGATCAGGATGATAGAGTCCGATGCCAGCGCGTCAATCGTGTTCTTCAGAATCAGCTGGCACTTGTCGTCCGGCCAGTCGTGGAGGACGGCGCGAAGGTAGTAGAACTTGGCACCTGGTTCTTGTTTCAGTAACTGTTGGAATGGTCAAAAAGCGAAAGGAGACTGACCTTTGATAGGCTGAGGCGTGGTGAAATCGTGAGCCACGTTCTTCACTCCCGGCGTTGGCAAAGCATGCTCAACAGCAAATGGCAAGTCCTGAAGCACGACATCGCCCGGAAGCTCAGGGTACTTGGCCTTGAACTCGGCGCACGAGTGTCCTATTCCTCCACCAATGTCGACGAGCAACGTGCGATCCGCCGAGAGACCAGTCGCGTCCTGGCTCAGCGGGTACCGATCAAGCCAGGTGACCTGGTGTTCGCGCCGAGATGCCATGTACTGGTTGAAGTTTCCAAACTCGACCGGGTGGCCCATCATCCAGTCGAAGCAGTTTTCCTTGCAGCCGTGCGCGTCCTGGAAGACGGTGTGGTTCAAGTCGACCGGGTTCTTGTATCCGGTCTTCTTGAGAAATTTTGGCATCTCCTGGAAGCATGGTCCGCAGGTGTCAAAGTAGTGCTTGATGGCGCCCTGGCTTCCTGAGCTCGCGAGAGTTGCGGTGGCTGACGACTTTGCGAATTGGTCCTGGCCGGTTTCCTTGATGAGGGAGAAGCCTGCCAGGAAGCGGAGGATTCGAGCTGGACCAGTCAGATACTTCTATCTTTTAATGGATTTGAAACTTCTACTTACCGACGAGCAAATTTTCGCCGTTTGTCTTGGCAGCAATCTCCTCGACTGACAATGGTGTTTCCGACGTGTTGAGGAGCTCAAAGATACCAAGGTCAATGGCCGTCCGGATGACAGAAGCCTGCAACGTGTATCCCCAAAGGCGCGTAATCGTGTCGTCGGACGTCTCGAGCGAGTTGGACAGTTCCCGCAAAGAGTTGATGATCGACTTGCGCCCGGCTTCGTCTGCCTTGTCGGCGAGCGCCTTGATCGAATTCACGATAGCGACGTCCATTTTTGAAAGGTCAGTGAACCTTCACAATGACAGCCAAGAAAAGAAACCAGAGAAGGGCCTGTCACTAGATGCTCGGTACGGTGGAATACATCCAAAGGGAAGAGCAAGGAAAACAAATATGGGTGGATCAGCGAGCTTTCTTGTACCCTACATATGGCGGTCAGTAGCTTAGAAACGGCCCCCTGGTGTATGATCATGGCAGCTCGGCAAGCCTTCAGCCTGGCCAGTCCTGACGGCCGATACGCAGGCGTACATCGCTTATGGGATCGTACAAAGAGGTGGAGTCGTACATATACGCCACTGGACTCGACATGGTTCGTGGAGAGAGGCAAACCCTTTTGTAGTTAGCGAACATGACAGGGCCTGGCCAAAGGTACACATTCATGGGACTTGTATCTATGCACAGCTTATACACCCATGCCAGCTGACAGCGATGGCAACGCCCGTATAGGAATTTAGGCCGGCCTTTGCATTGGGTGCTGACCAGCTGACCTAGTCAGACGTATCTCAGAGCAAATTTTTCAACATCAATATCGGCCGTTGATCGTCGCGGTCCATCGAGGGCGATAGCTGGCGGCACTTGAATGCAGTTGTTTGAATGAGCTGGTCCCCAAGAACATTTACTGCCAGTCAAGCTCTCAAACACAGCTTTCAAATCGTAGCTGAAAACTTTACCCCGCCCGCACTCAGGTGGGGAGGTCTCAGAAACGGTCGCTGACGTGGATCATGGTCGAACGGTAGAGACCGAGAGCAGAGGCTGCTGCATCGCGTCTAATGAGCAGTGTCGTGGAGCTTAGTTGGCATGACCACATGGCGAGATAGCTCCTTGGGGATTAATCTCACGCCCACTTTGAAATTTTTATCGAGCAGAGAAGAGAAGAGCATTTGCCTTACCGTTCCAAGGCTGCGCTGGTCTGTGGCGCTTCTGACGGCGCAAAGAGCAGTTCTCCCTCTTGATTCAAGATAGCTGCCAGACCCATCATTTCTGTATGATCGCCTGTTTTGCCTGTATCGGTCTGTGGAGAGTCTTTGCTCTCGCCGTCTTGACTTTTTGCACCATCGCTATCGTCGCTGTCGTCGCTTTTGTCGCTCTCGTCCGCCTCTCGCAGACGTCTCCGCTCTCTCCTCCCCTCCGTCTTTAGCCCTGCAGCTGTGAGCTTCGCACCGTGACTCACGAGGAGTTCCTCAGCCTCTTTCCCCCAAGTATTATCCATCCTTCTCGCAATGTCCAGAGCATTGCCCGTCATTCCCACGACGCTGGCATCAGCGCCATATGCCAGCAGCAGCTTTACCATAGCCGGTCGCTCTTTTGCCACTGCGAGCTGCAGTGCAGTGCTGTACATTCCGTCGCTGAACGTCGCGTTTGGGTCTGCGCCCCTGTCAAGCAGCAGCTTGATCGCATCTTCTGCGCCGCCGTATGGCATGGACCTGGCGATTGCAGTTTGCAACGGCGGACCGTGGCCTTTCCAGACCTTGTTAGGATCAGCGCCGTGTCTGAGCAGCAGCCTGACGTGATTTTTCCTGGGCCAAGTGTTGTGCAGAGCCTCGTGTAGTGGTGTGGAGCCCTTCTCCCCCACCCTGTTCACATCCGCGCCGTTATCGAGCAGTACCTGCATCACTTCGACGTCTGCATTACTGGAGGCCAATGAGAGAGGGCAGCCGCGATAATAGGTCCCTCTCTGGTTGGCGTCGTCGCCGTGATCAAGTAGCGTCCGCACCATCTCAGCGTCACCCTCTGTCACCGCTAATGAAAGGGCCGTGCCATCTGCTCTGTCCTCTTCATCCAACTTCGCCCCGTGCGCCAGCAGGATCTGGGCTCCTTCTTTATATCCCTTCACGACAGCTTCGTGCAGAGCCGGGTATGCGTACTTGAACTGTCCGCCCACATCGGCACCTTTGTCCAACAGCAGGAGCATGGCTTGGCTGTCTTGGTTGCGTATAGCTTGGTTGAGCGGCCTTTCACCCGACTTATCGTCAACCCCATTCACATCCGCATCATGCTCCAGCAGCAGCTTGACAGCCTCCATCTGTCCCGCCAGAACTGCCGCAGCAAGTGCGCGTTGAGGCCTCTCGAAACCTCCCTTACTCAAATGGTTGACGTCTGCGCCTCGGGCGAGCAGCAGTCTCATTGCTTCCATCTGGCCCTTTTCTGCTGCTATGATCAGAGGCGCAGACACCCTGTCACTGTGCTGATTGACGTCGGCGCCTTTGTCGAGGAGCAGTTTCATTGCTGATATTCGGTTGTGGCGGGTGGCGCGCGCCAGAGCTGTGCCCAAATCCCCGCCCACCACGTTCACGTCCGCACCTTTTTCAAGCAGAGTGCGCATGGCTCGGACGTTGCCGTTGGCCGCCGCAATCTCGAGCGCCGTGCCGCTCTCCTTGTTCATCAGCCGTACATTGGCTCCCCTCCTGAGTAAAAGGTCCATCATTCTGTCATTGCCCCGTTCAACTGCAGCTGACAGCGGCGGCCCGTGGACATAGTCGCTGCTGCTCCAAGGACCAGATGCACGACGGCCTGATTCTGAGACCTCTTCTTCGTGATCCGGAACTCGCCCTCCACCGTTTATATCCGCACCTTGATCTAGCAGCAGTACTGCTACGTCCTCGTGGCCGTTCCAGACGGCCGCGACGAGAGGAGAACCGTAGGGGCCCACTCCAAGAAGGGCGTCGGCGCCGTTGTCTAACAGCAACCTGATCTGATCGATGCGACCGGCCTCGGAAGCAGCGGTCAGACAACGAGCAGCCGTATCCTCCAAGGCAACGTTGGCCCCGTGGTCGATGAGAAGTTGCGACAGGTGGAAGAAGCCACCCTCAAAGGCCAGGGAGATTGGACACAGCGTCCGGGAAAGGACGTAATTCCCGGACCTGTCCTTCTCCGCCGTCATGCCCAGCTGTTCGAGCAAGAGTCTCAGCACCTTTTCGTGGCCGTTAGCGGCAGCGCGCTGCACGAGACCGTACCTGTCCCAACTGTCCTCGTAGACTATCTCCTTGAGCTGGTCGGCTCCAAGGCCTTCAGCAAGCGGCATAACAAACTCGTCGAGCCCCCAGCGACAGACGACCATGAGTGGGCGAGTATATGTGCTGACGAATAACGAGATGCCGCTTCCCCCTATCCATGAGTATTGAGATTTGTATTTCAAAAGTTCAAGCCAGCTTTCGTATGTGGTCTCATCAAACAGGAGATCTTTGAGTTGCTGTCGTAGAGGCTCTTTAAGCCGGGCGCTAGCTGCGTTCATGGCATGATAGGCCCACTCGCTCAGACAGTACTCTGGTTCGCGGAGATCTGACTTGACGCACTGGAAGATCACATCCAGGCACTGGCTGGCTGCGCTAGCATGCAGCTCGAGCGTGGCAAACTCCCCGTTCTCGCTGGTGAATTTTGCGTGCTCGAAAAATTCGCGCACAGAAAGGTGACAAAACCTGAAAACTCCAACCTCCTCATCAAACTCGACCAGGCTGAAGCAGAGCTGCAGCAGGAGGTGCCGCTGCTTCGGCTTTCCCGTCTTCTTGTTCGTATGGCCTACCAACTGACAGAACTCAAGCAAGGTTAGCTGCCGATTGGCAATCAGCAGCCACTTGAATACCTTCAACGCAACAAGATGATGTTCTGGCACCGTGTTTTGCATTTGTGCCATCTCTGCCACGTACAGTTTGTGATAACTCTCAAAAAGACCGTGTGGGAGGGTGTGGAGCGACTCGCGGACCTCGGTCTCATCGTTGCAGAACCTGAGAAGCTGCAGCTGAAGCGCGACCCATCTGAATCTGTAGAAAAGAAGAAAAAAAAAGATATAGTCAGATAGACCCGATCATATGCTGCTCCTATCTGGTGCAGCTTGTAGAAGAAAAGGGTCCGGACTTACATGCCGCCGTGCGCTTGTGTCAACCGATCAATGATGCTCTGGCGCAGCTCTGGAGACACGTCTCCTTTCAGTATAAAAGATCGACGAATTTTTTGGTCTAATTCGTGCAGTATATAACGACCAATGTCGCCTTCGTTGCTTTCGGCGTCGATACGTATCTCGGGATATTTCAGGAATGTCGACTCCTGACGATCATCGCGGCTGGTCACAAATATCTTCACCAGTTGCGGCGACTGTTCGAGGATATCGGTGAGAAAGTCTAGCAAAACGTCCCGCGTATTTGCATCGCACTCGTCCAGGGCATCGACAAGTATAAAGGTTGGGCCGCGATCTGCGATGAGTTTCTTGCTGATGCTCGTCAACTCCTTCTGCTCAGGCAGACCCAGCTGATCTCGTTGTTTGTATCTCTCCACGAGCTTTGAGCTGATCTTGCCACTTCCAGTTCCGGTTGAGAGCTGCCTCACTAGGCAGCGAATGATCTGCACCGGGTCCGCTCTCTCAGACTCACCCTCTGATCGGAGGCAGAAGAACCAGACCGGGCGGAGGGCTTGACTGTCACCTGTCTCGGTTCGCAGCGCTTGTATCAGCGTAGAGCTGTCTACGTGTCAGTGATGCAACAGGGGGGCTAAAACCAGGATGAGAGAGGAAAACCGACAGTAGAGTGCTTTTGCCTGAACCTGGCGGTCCATGGATCCGGAGCACCTGGGACATGCTCGAGTCTCTCCAGCTACGGAACTCTTCCCTTTCAAAGAGCCACTGTCCTGAACCGTCCAGGACATTTTTAAAGTTCGTGTTGAAATGCTCAAGGTACTGGATCTTCGAAATCCAGTCCAGTGCCCTCCTCTTTTCGTCCTCTTCCATGAACTCGTACATGTCATCTTGGAACTGCTGGGCACGGTGTAGCGGCGCGTCGAGCTGTCTTATCAGGTCAATGATGCGCTGCAAGTCTCGACTGGACTGTAGTTGCGTGTCTCTAGCGACCTGGCTCGAGCAATCCCGAACTTTAGCCTTGGCCTTTTCGAGCCTTTGAAGACTATCCGTGTACTCGGACTCGGTCACAAAGGGACTCTTGGCTATCTTGGCTGTGGGTTTTTGATCAGCGACTGAGTCATGCGGATAAGCCTTCATCTGGCGGGTGACTTACTGAGCTTCCGGCTTCGATAATACTGGACATATTTTGCCAAGATGGCGAAAATTTCAATGTGAAATTCAATACAGGCGTCCTGGAGCAAGCGTTCGGCTTGGCTGCTGCCATCTAGAAAGAGCTGCTCCTCCAAATATATCCAAGCAAGAGATTTGCAGATGCTCTCGGTCCCGTTCCAGACTGTCTTCTGCGTCTCCTGGTATGATATCGCACTCTGACTCACGAGTTCGCCAAACCACGGATTAGAGACAAAACAGAGAACGGCGCATTGATGGTGCATACCTGAAGTAAGAATCGGAAGCCGGCCCATGGCAGAGCGGCGTGGGTCGGATCATATGAGACTACGACATCGCCGATGGAGACAAACTTCTTGACCCATCCGGTCGACTTTTCGAGCAGGTCTCCCAGCACGAGGGATTGTTTGTCGTTGAGCTCGATCTTCAGCCTCGTGTCTTTGGCGCGTTTGAGCTCGTCAAACATGAAATCGGACAGCCGTTGCTGCCATCCCGTGACCTGAGGAGAGACGAGGGGATGAGTCTGAGTAGAGTCCAACCCGGCAAAAAGGCTTCATCTTACCATAAACTTGGGGTCAGCGCATTCCTTCAGAGAGGCAGCATCCTCGGGTTTTTGAGTCGTGAACTTTTGGAAAGCCTGCTGGTGGAGAGAGCGATAGTCTGGAGCGCCAGCTCCGTTTGGCTCTTGCAGCGTGACAAACGTAGGTTTGAGGGGCGTTGAGGAGGCAGCCGTCGAAGACTCTGTTGGCGGCAGCACTGGGCCTGATGGCTCCGGTGCTGCTGCTGCTGCTGTCGTCGTCGTCGTTGTCGGGGCGTGCGACGAGCTCGTCGCTGTGACAGGCTCTGAAGCGGATGCCGAGGCAATGCGCGACGATTTCGAAGAAGAGCGATCTCGCAACTTTGTCCGGATCGCGTCTGCAGGCTTCAGCAACCAAGCACCCACCTTTTCACGCCTGCTAACAGGTGTAGCCTGTTGATCTCCTTCACCCATTTCGGAGGTTTATTATCGTGAACGGCAACAACATCAGATCGAGGACCAGACCAAGCTCATTTCGAGCCGTTTGAAGTTATATAATCCCCATTTTATGCATCAATGGGGTTTTTGAAACATCAGCAGAGTGGGGGTCGATCGAAGAGACGATCCACGACACTAACGAGCATACATGCGCCTGCTGTGGATCGACAGCTCTCAAGTTCCCAATTGCCAAGACGAACAACCTGAACGCGATTTCGTGTGGGTTTACATCATGGTCGAGGTTCGGACGTGGCTCCGATTCAGACAAAACGTGACTTCTGTCTTCGGACTTTTGCCCCGGGGCTCTTTGCTTGGCCGAATCGAAGCATCGTATGGCATGCGACAATTGTCAAGGAAAGACTGGTACGATTCGCTGATGTGATTCGACTGAAGGTATACAGACTTACCTGAGGGACCTTAATAGTGAGCAGATGATGATACTGTCAGGAACGTCGTTGCTGTCGTGAGACATGGCTGGCGTCCTGCTCGTCGCTACCAATGGACGATGCTCCCAAATTTCGATACGCAAAATACACAGAAATTAAACTTGACATTCCGAAAATTGAAGGTCCTCTCTGCATAGCACGTTAACTCAGCCAGCGTTTGTGCATTCGTCAATCCTGAGATCATCTCCAACATCAGTTGCAATTTGCCAAGAACTCGCAAGCCCACATCGTCCTCACCCTAACTTCCTGGATCGGTAGTTGCCATTTGAGGCTTACAAGTTGTTGATCATGACTTTGGCTGACACTTTTCCTCAGGATGACCGCCGATCATGTGGTGAATACAAAGGCGTCTGTAAGAGGAGGGACCATACAATCACGCAATGTGCAGGAAAGATTTTGGTTCGACTCCCAACGTGCTCGGCGAAATCCACTGGGCGAGAATCGTGATGGATACGCACGTCGACGCGGGTGACGACGGCTTGGGTACGCCACTTCGAGCCAGTCTGCAACGTAGCCCGCTTCAAAGACCTTCGCGATCTCGCATCAAGGGATCAACTGTGATGAGTTTATAATAAAAAATCATCTCCTCGGGTGTTTCGGTCCCGATATCGATACAAAAGACGCGACAACAGCACGTCACAAGGCCTTTATCCTGCGCTAAATCGGCGCTACGCCTGTGCGACATTGTTAGGCAAAAGCGGAGGATTGCGAGAGTCGTGATGATTGGTCGAACAAAAGTGACTTTTGCGCGCGTTGCGATGGATCGCACTGATTAGTCCGTCTTCGTCCGGTCACGTACGAGGCGTTGCACCAGACTCATTTCAATGCTGCCTTGTGCTCGTAATTTGAATCCTCATCCGCCTGCTTCGACACTATAACTTCGATCTATAAATTTTGACGTGAGGATAACATTGATCATGTATCAAGAAACTTCCACTCTGATCAAGTTGGGTTCTTTCAGCTGAGAAAGCTGGAGATTTATAGCGCTGGAATATTTTGAACGAGCACAACCAAGCCACGACACACACACACACACACACACACACACACACACACAATCTTCGTCCGACCACCCACGCCAGGCCGCACGACTTCGTCCGAAAGCGCACCAGCTGGACGAATGCTCCAAAGACACGCATATTCCGCGACGACTCTCTCTCTCTCTCCTCTGTAATGTTGCAGTGCTGAAGACTCTGCGTCCACTTCCACGCCAAATGCTTTCGAACATCTGCCTCAGCAGTCGTTGACAAATGGCTGTTAGCTCAGCTCCAATGCGAAGCTGTTGGCCACAAGGCTGAACGGTAGGTTCTGCATTCCAATGCCTGAGGCTCTGTGATTATTTATGAGACGAGCCTCTCCCCATGCCTACCTGGGCCCTGCACTGCCTACGAAGACTCTCTTTCTGTCCTTTTTGCGAAGCTGCTTTCGTGACTACCTGACCTTGAATCTCTTAGCTACCTCTTCGAGCCGTTTGGACTTTGCATAGTTCGAACCTACCTTGAGACTTGCCTTAAACTTGACCTGCTGGCACTACTAGAACCTATAACCAGCGTGATACATACCCGAAGCTCGTTCAGAATTTAGGACAGAAACCAGTTCATTTTACGAGCTCACGATCGACTTTACGTTGACCTCGAATGGGCCTGGTCCAACGGCATGGTCACGACCACGGCGTTCGAGTCCATAATTGTACACTGCTCAGCTAAAAGGCCTGCAAGACCCACTCGTGGAACGATTGCTTGCAACGCCTTTCAAAACCTGTCTGACACCCAATATCACTCCTCATCCCCCACAGTACTATGCTGGCTTGCATCTCGCCCAGCATGGAAGGTCTCAACTTCGACAGCCCGCTCGCGCCCGCGTCTCCAATGCGGGCGCGGCGGAAGCCGCAGCCACGACATCCAAACGGCATGCGTCGGGGCACGCGCGCCTGCGCAGAGTGCAGACGACGGCGAGCCAAGTGTGAGTACGCCAACTCGAGCCACATCTGCCAAAACTGCGAGGAGCGGGGAGACAGGTGCACGCCACAGAAGCCGGTCAGCTCGAGGTCGTCCTCCAACATTGGTTCGTCGTCGAGGCCGGTGCTGGACCAGTCGCCAAACTACGCGCGGGACAGCTCCAGCCACTCGCGTGAGCATCTCGACCAGCTGGGCACAGTCGGGACTGCCGACACCATCGGCGGCAACGACTCTTCATACACTCTCGACTGGGGCTCGGCTGAACCGTCACCTGGCCGAGCAGCAAACGCTCGCTCGGATCCGTTTGGCGTTCCCAGGTCGACAGAGTATGTGCCGGACTGCGAGAGCACAGTAGACGTCGACGAGGAACTGTCCATGGCGTTTGTCTCGCGGCCGATGCTGAGTGCGCTGAGCCTGCTCCCTGACGTAGCCTTTCGCGCCATCCTGGCCTCGACCGTCGGCCCTCGACACAATTGGACCGCCGCAAACTTTCCCGTGATCGAGCTGGCGCCAGCCTTTCGTCGCGACTACAAGTCACTGTACGATAAAGCAGAGTTTGTCGACACGATATCCTTCGATGAGCCTGCCGTCTGTGCTCGGAGCCTGGCGAGCCTGGCGCTCTGCGTGCAGCAGTCAATGGAGTCACCCGCGTGCCGGGAGCTCCTCCGGCGGCCAACCACAGAAGTGGTGGAGCACATGCAGCAGATGGCGGTGCTGGTCCTCGCCGTCGAGCCGCCAGAAGTCTGCGTCGAGGACACGAACAAGGCGCGCAGGGGGGTCGAGAGCCTTTTGCTACTGGCGCAGCTGAACAAGCGCTGCGGTCGCCTCCGACAGTCACTACTACTAGCCCGACGCGCGCTTAACGCTATGATCTTCCACCCGATGCAGGACATTGACGCCGAGGGCGTCACGCTCTACCTCAAGCTCTGGCTGCTCGACGCGCAGGTATCGCTCCACCTGGGCATCTTGGGCTACGCCGACCACCGGTCCGGCATCCCGTTCGTGTGGCAGCCGGAGCTGCTGGTGGCAAGGCTCATGATCAGCTCGTGCGTGCTCTACAAGCAAGTGGCCCGGCACCACTCGCTGCGGCCGGGCGAGCAGCGCGACGAGACGGCGGGCTCGATGATCCCCAAGCTGTCGGAGCTGCTGGTCGCCATCGAGCAGACGGACCGGCGCTCGTACCTGTTTCGGACCAGCATGTTCCACTTCAACGAGATTGGCTTCCAGCGGCATCTGCCCTTCATGATCGCCGAGTTCTCGCCCGCGCGCTACTACTCGTACGTGACGGGCATCGGCTACGTGCGCGAGATGCTGGAGATTTACATCAAGTGGAACGACCCGGACACGGCCGTCATTAACTACGACGAGCTGTTCGACTTTCAGGCCTTCAAAGCCGCGCTCGTCCTGATCATCCACCACCTGCTGCCCATGCGCAAGACCATGGCAACAGCAGTCGAAGCAGCAGCAGGAACAGCGCACGCAGACACTTCATCACCCTCCCAGCCTCAAACCTCCTCAACCGAACCAATCAACACCATAAACCCGGCCACCGCCGTGACCGTGACAGAGAACCCGCACGCCGAGCAAAACGACAAAGTGCTGATCGAGACGCTCGTGGAGACGCTGCACAACAGCCTGCCCGGCCGACAGCGCTTCTCCGTGAAAGAACAGGCCTTTGACGTGCTCATGTGCCTGCTGCGGGTGTGGCGATATGGGCTCTCGCTCGCGCCCAACTCGGCCGCCTCAGCCTCGGCGCCGCTGCTGCTCGACTGCGAGCCCCAGTGCTGGATTATCCCCTATTTCGGGAAAGTCCGGCTCAGCCGCAGCGGGGCCGCGTCGTCCTCCGTCTGGACGCTGCAGGTCGCCGGCAGCGCTTTCGCTGAACTCACGCCAGGCTACGGCGACGAGGTCGGCTCCGTGGACGGGCTGTGCACGGATTGGACGCGGAATGGACCGCTGAGGAGAGCTGATGAGAATGGTGGCGGTGGTGGAGGAGATGGTGGTGCTGGGAGCAGTGGCGCGAGTGTCGCTGGAGAAGGAGCAGGTGGCGGTGTTGGCACGGACGCGGGAGATGCGGACGGCGATGATGGGAATGCAAAGTACGAGTGGCTGATGACGTACAGGCCGGGGCCGCCGGAGGAGCGCATCCTGCGGGTCAGGGATAAAGAGGATATCAAGTGGTGGGATGATATTTTCAATTCGCTGCCGACGCCGGAGCCGTTGACGGCGTAGACGGAGTTGGTTTGTATAAGCGAGGGTACGGTCGCTGGACAGATGAGGATGAACGACAATAACGGTAGAGGGCATGACGAAAAGATGCCAGGGATTCTTGTTTGAATACTAGCCCTGATGTTTTAGAGCCAGCAACTGGCCAGATATCCAATTCAAGGAGTAGGTAACAAAGTGAAATAGCTTCGCGACGCAGCATCAAACAATCACGTTATCATGTTTCTTCATCTCTGCATTCCTTGGTAGTGAATACCTCCCTACAAGACTGTTCGACTCCTACGACGATCGAATCAACACGTCCAAGACCATCAAGAAGGCAAAATCTCAACAAGCAAAAACTCAATTTTGATAGCAGCAACCGTAGAGCATCCTATCCTACTAGCTTGGTACAATCTGGTAGATTGAAAGGCCTGGTAGCAAACACGACAGCAGAACAGAATGGGCCACAGCGACAGAGCAAGGCCAGAAGAAGAAAAAGAAAAAAACCATGAATCGTGTCATAGCATAGAGCACCATCATCCTCACATCTGCTCCATTTCAGGCCTCACCTTCCATCAATCAATCACTTCACCACGCCCCCCACCTCCACCTTTCAAACTCTCATCCCCAGAATCATTCATCCACCCGTCCCCTTCTCAAGCCCGACACCTCGGACACCACCACTTATCCCTCCTCCCCGGCGGTTCCTTCAGCTTCACACACTCCAAGTGAAACCACTCGCCGCCCTCGCACTGGGCATTCTCGCACTGAATCATCGTCCCATAGCTCACATTATTACACACGCAATACCGCGGCTCGTTCGGGTCGACCTCCTCGTCGAGCCACTCCTCCTGCTTCCTGCCCTCTTCCACGTTGAGTTTCCCCTTCTTCTTGGGCGCGTTCTTGCGCCGCCCGCTCGCCACTACGGGCCCGCCCGACCCGTCTGGGTAGGCGGATGATACGGGCCCGGGAGCGGGTCGCTTAGACCGTCGCTCGCGCTGGGCGCCTGCTGTTGTTTGCTGTTGCTGGTGGTGGTGGGGACCGGAGGTGCTGGTGCTGGTGCCGGTGCTGGACGAGAAAGGGTTGGTGGAGGAGTTGGGGCCCGTTGGGGTCGGCCCGGGGGTTGCGCTTTTGAGGCGTGGGGATTGTCGGGTTAGGCTGTTGCTGTTGTTGTTGTTGGTGGTGGTTATGGTGAAATTAGCGTCCATAGGTCCGGCGGAGGCGCGCGCGGACGAGGGACGTGAGGATTGGCGGGTTTCTCGGCCCGTGTTGGGCTCAACGCCGCCGCCGCCGCCACCGCCGGTTTTGGAGTCGGTGCGTGGCATGTGGAGGGTTAAGCTCATGCGGCGGCCGGCGTGGTTGGTGGTGGTGGATGATTTTTTGGTCCCACTGGTGCCTCCGGCTGTTGACGACGCAGCTGCCGCTTCGGTGCCGGGTTCAGTCTTTGTTCCTGCACCAGTAGTAGTAGACTGCTTTACGGGAGACGCGGCCGGAGGCGCAGTCGGGACCGTCGTTGTCGTGGTGGTCGTCACCACCTTTGGCGTAGCTGGTAAAATCGTCGGCAACCCCTTGAATTTCTTCGGAGTCGGCTTGGCTGGCGTCACTCCTGCGCTGCTGCTGCCACCACCACCGCCAGCACCACCGCCGCTGCCACCACCACCACCACCCTCAGCCAGAAGCTGCGCCTGCAGCTGCAGGTCCTGGGCCGACGGGCTGATGCCGCTGTCACGCTTGCGCTTGTAGCTGTTGCTGCTGCCGCTGCCGCCGCCGCCACCACCACCAACCCGGACCGTCGAGGCGTCAGTGCCCGGCGTGGACGGCGACGCGGCGTCCGGCGGCCGGTCAAAGAGCGTCCGGAAGCTCTGGCTCAGCGTGGCCAGGCTCTGGTTGGCCATGTCGGCGTTCTGCTGCGCGGCCAGCGCGGCCTGCTGCTGCGCCATCATGATTTTTTTCTCCTTCTTGCGCACGTTCAGGTCCATGCCCTTGTTCAGGGTGACGATCGTCTTGGTCTTGGTGTCTGCGCTGATCTCGCCCGGTCGCAGCTCGCGCTGGCCGTTCAGCTGGCCCTCGACGTCGTCCTCGTCCAGCATGGGCTCGCCCGTCTCGTTGTGGTGGCGCTTCGCCCGCTGGTAGGCCTCGTGCCCTCTTCCTTTGTCTACTAGTTCGCGCCGGATCATGGTGTCGCTCGGGGCCCAGATGGCGTTCTTCTTCATCCTTTTCCGTAGCGTGGCCATCTCCCACTCGGTCAGACGGAACCACGGCGCGAACTTGCTGCCCGGACGGGCGTTGTCGGGCGGCGGCGTCAGGAGGGACAGCGCGTTGCTGGTCGATATCCCGGCCACGGAGCTGTGCACGTTCGTCCCCACTTGGCCGGGAAGCCTGGGCAGTTTGTCCTTTTTTGGTTTGGGCTCTTTGGGCATTTTGGGTTCTTTTGGTTTTTTGGGTTTCTTGAATGGCTTCTCTTTCTTCTTTCGAGATACTACTGGTGACAGCGTGATCATCTCTTCCCGTGCTGCCAGCTCCTCCTCGGCGTCGTCGTCGTAGTCGGACGAGGCTTGCGAGTCCGGGTTCCAGGGCGGGAGCACCTCGCCTGGCACGATCATGCGCCGTTTGGGCAGCGCCGATCTCATGTGCGAGTCCGCCGCCTTCAGGCTCAGCCGGATGCTCTCGTTCCTTCTTGCTTGCGGAGACTTTTGGGTCGGCTGCGGCGTCGGGTCGCGCGATGGCGGCTGAGGCAGCGCGAGCAGCTTCGCCTTGACGTTTTGTAGTCGTTTGTGGTGCCTGACCGCCTCATCGTTCAGCCGGTGCGCCTCAGCCGCGCTGGACTCCCTCCTCCTCCTGATCAGATCCAGCAGATAGGCAATCTCCTTGCGCATCTGCGCAGACTCGTAGGCGTCGTGGTCGGGCGCCAGCTGCGCGTACTGCTGGAGGAGCCGGTGCAGCTGCTCCGTGGCGCCCTGGGCGAGCTCATCCTGCTCCCGGAGAAGCGTCAGGCTGCGCTCAATGTCGGCTGGCAGATGCTCGGTGTAGTCGAGGAAGTCTGTCACCGTTGCCTGCCGGTCTCGCTCGTCGTCAGCCCCGTCTCCGACCATGGGGCCGCCCATTCTGTTTGTTTTTTTTACAGGAGACGGGGCATGCGAGGTTGAATCTTGGAGCAGATTGAGACTGAGAAGGTTGAGGTCGTCGATTCGATGATGCAAGGCAAGTTGCAAGAGGCGTGAGAGGCGTGCAGGTGAGGCTTGATGCCAGTCTCTATTTGCTCGAGACCGTCGTTTACACGCGCTGCGTCGCCGATTGGCTGCCGATCTTGGGCGGGTCTCTGATTGTATGGAGTTGGAGATAGACGTGCAAACGCCGAGACGCGGGTTTACTATCGGAGTGATACTCCTTAATCTCGTGATGATTGCTAGTAAGTGACTGACTGTACAATGACATTATGGAAGGTTGTATTCAGCTGCACGATTTGTGGCTGATGCGAATTGATGCGAGTTGAAGATTACACTGATTTTATGCTACTCAAATTATGCTGAAATGTGAGAACACGTCACTGTTTAGTTCACAATGGCGAGAGCTGAGGGGTGGCGAGTAGTCTCCTTTGTTGAAATATATGCTGATACCTTGATATGTGACTCGGTTCTTGTGGGTCATTGATCCAGGAAATGTTCATGTCTTTGCCGCTTTTTCTTCTTGTATCAATCCATTGTCTGTATATTGTACGGAGTCGAAAATTTTGTGGTGTTGCCGAATGCGGCCAACGGCAGTGACAAAGAGCTCTCAACGACGAGACTATCATCGAGCTGGGCGGAGCTGCAGACAATAGTACTTATGGTAACCGTAATTACATCCCCTGGCTGTGCAAGCTCCTCAGTAATGCTGTGTAAGACCTCTCTTCAAAGTGCTATCCAGTCATCGAGCAAATGGACAGTTCCATCCCAGAATCCCGTCATCGCAACGTCCCTCGACTCGAAGCGCTCATAGGCATCAACGCTTGGGCTGACAACCAGGATTTCTACCAAAGGGAGCAGGACGAGGATGACGCTCCCATTACTGCCACTACTGCCACTACTGCCACTACCACCACTACCACCAACACAGGACCAAGCCCTGACCTCCGCTACCGCTATGGCATACCCGACACGACCGAGGTGTTTGAGCAGCACGAGCTCGAGACACTGTACCTGCTGCAGATGGACGCCCTGGACGAAGCGAGCCGCGCCCATAAGCCGGCATTCTCCAGGGACAATTCAGCCTCCAAGAAGATAGATCCCTCACAATTTGGAGACCCCAGCATCCCCGTTGGAAAGCGACCAATCCTGCGCCCAAAGACATGGGGATTTAAAGACTTTCCTGACTATGTCAACCTGCCCAAATCCACCGACGACAAACCCTGCGTGCTCCCTATATCTCACCACAGAAATGCGCAGGAATTTCTGCGAAATGATCTATACTCGCGAGGCGCTGAGATAGAGATTGAGGCGCACGTGAACAGAGCAAAGAAGGCGTTTCATGCCCAGGAGTTTCGGAAGATGCTACATGATGGCAAAGTGGCCCACTCGCTCGCAATGACACATTTTGAGAACTACAAACCGCTGGTGGCGAGGTGCTGTCTGCTCGTGGCTATTGCTCTGCTTTATCTGAAGAGAGGGATAGAGGCAGAGGCGATGCTGGCTGACGCTGGCGCTTGTGTTGGCGTGTATTCTGAGGGAGAGTTCTATAAGTTCTATGTGCCACGTTGCGAGCAGGCTGCAGAGGAGGAGAGGGAGGAAATAGAAAACGAGTTGAAAGGCAAGGTGGCGGTGGAGAAGCTCCCGCCGCTCCAGAGGGAGATGATGAAGGCGCGAGGACAGTTATCTTCGGGAGAGAGCTCCAAAAAGAGCTCCAAACCATCGTCTCGATCGTCAAAAACTCGTCGTGATAAGGAGGCATTTTATGGTAAGTCGTCTCTTTCAGATGATATCTTCCATTAAGTGGCGTCGACGAATGACTAATGGTTTCTTCTAGCCACATCGTATGAGCAGAGAAAGGTCTTTGACCGAGCCAACGAGGTCCTGGAAGAGCTGGAGCTGCACAAGGCCAGGCATCCCGATTTTGTCGTGACTGATCGGTCGAAGGATGCGGGAGCGGAAGCAGGCAAGCCACGAAAGAGGAGGCGGACGGTCAAGTTTGCAGAAGATTTCTCTGTGGAGGATACAAGGTGAGACTTATAGATTATCGTGACTTGGATCTGAAGCTGACTGGAGAAAGTGAGCCAAGACAGGCGATACAGAGTGACAGCATAGCATCGCAGGACAAGCCAAGTACGACAGAGTCTCCGAATGATGATCTTGAACTTGGCCAGGCCCGTGTGTCTTCCACCAATATGGATAGATTGCAGTCTCTGACGTCGGATATTCAGACTTTGCGCCGCAGCAATACCGAGCATGCACCTGAGATGGGAATTTGGACAGCAGAACAGGACATGGCGCATGAAGTTGAACACTCTGATTTGTCTACAACTGAAGAGGGTACAGACGTGGAAACTGACAGTGTGGCCGAGCTGGATACGAAGGTTGAGGATAAGCTTAAGGATAAGGCTGATGCTGATGTGGAGCCCAAGGATGAGAATGCTGACATTGGGCCGATACCTCAGCCAATGGGCCTGAGAACTCGTGAATCTGGCGATGATGGACAGCCACCTATTGACCCAAACACCAACAAACAGCTTGCTGAAGCCATTGGAAAGACCTCAGACATCAACGCTGGGGTCGAGGCTGATAGTATAGAGCGTACTAACAAAAAGGTCAGCATTAAGCCTGTACAGCAGTTGAAGAGTCAGACGTCTTTGCAAGCTGTGATTGAGCCAACACCACAGTTGACGAGTCATCATTCCGTTCAAGCCCATGATGATCGATTCCTAACGAACGTTTCTGGAGAAAACAAGCCTAAGAAAATAAGCGCAGTGCTCTCAGGCGCACAAGCCAAGCTTGAGGCTGATAACGGTACGGAGCCGAGCACTGAGGGAGCTGTTTATGAACCAATAGCGCATTCGAATAGCTCGAAAATTCCTCAAGCCGGTGTCGAGCCGACATCACAGTCAAAGAGCCAGCAAACTTTCCATCCGAGTGACAAGCAACTTCCAGAGACTGATTTGGATGTCAACAAACGACCCGATGAAGTCACAAAGAAGCCATCAGGCATAGACGCTGAAGCTGGGACTGCATCTCAGACGGAGCCAAAGAATAGGGAAGCTGGCATCGAGACAATACTGCAGCCGACGAGCCGGACATCCCTTCAACCCAGTGGTGGTCGCTTGCACAAGAGCGATCTGGACGACAACAGGCGACCCGATGAAGTCTTCAAAGAGCCATCAGGCACAGACGCTAAGGTTGAGTCTGACACCAATGTGAAGCCCAAAAATGTGGAAGCCAGCATTGAGCCAATACCGCAGTCGAAGAGCCAGAAGCCTCGTCAAGCAAGTAGCCGTCGATCGCCAAGAAGTGGTTTGGATGACAGCAAAAAGATCAAAAAATTCCACAAAGTGCCTGCAGACTTTGAGCCAGCGCCACGGTTCGAAAGCCAGGAAAATTTTCAAGTCAGCGACGATCGATTGCTAGAGAGTGATTCAGGCGGCAACATTCTTGATAATGCTAGCAAATCGCCCTCAGAGACCGATGTCGAAGACGAAGAAAAAGAGTCTGACAATGACGAGCAAGACGAACCTGACCGTTCTCGCTCCCGCACACGAGCTCGCTCCTGCACAGAAGCAGAGGAGCGATTCATCGCCAAGGTATGCAAAGAACTCTCCAAAGCTATGGATGCCAAGACGGTGGCATGGTACAAGACACGCATGGAGACGAAGCCGGACAAATACATACCGCAGGTGAAAGAGTTCCTCAGGCTCAACAGGTACAAGCTGGACTCTGGACCCAAACCTGCTGAGCCAGTGGATGCTCGCACTGTGATACCAAGCGATCTAGCCAATATTCAACCACTTCAAGACGCTCAAGACGCTCAAGGATCGGTTGGAAATACTCTCGATGAGCTGCCAGAAGTTACTGTTTCTGAGAAAGATCGCGAGGTGACGCGATTTATCAATGACATTTGCAAGCAACTTTCCAAAGTCGTGGATGCTGAGAATTTAACAACATACAAAAGGCGCCTGGAGAGGAATCCGGATAAGTACATTCCTCAAGTGAAGGAATTTCTCGAGCTGTATGGATACCAGCTAAGTTCTGAAATCGAATCTACTGAGCCTGCAGATGTCTCAGCAAAAGACTTAGCAAACGCTCCAGCAGACGTTCCAGAAAATACTCCAGCGGCAACGGAAAGTGATCGCTATGATGTTCCTGCACATTCGGATGTCAAAGAAGCATTTGATGATGGGCAGGAGGGGCTAGCAGAAGACTCAGCGGCCACAGAGAGTCATTTGCACGATAGTCAGCTGTACTCAGAAACTCGAAAGACTGTTGACACCGATCTCCATGAGCCATCGCATGTTTCAACTGCAATAGAGAGCCGTTCACATGACAGTCAGGAAAGGTCAGATGCCCAAGAAGATGGTGATAATGCTGCCGAAAAGCCGTCAGAAGCTGTCGTCGTTGGGGAAGATCTGCCGGCGTCACAGCCCACGGATGAGTCGAACAAGGGGCAGTTTGAAGAACATCACAGCTCGGAAGTTGGCGATGCTTCACGCGAAGAAACACCGAATGCGTCCGGTCAAGTAGCTAACATTCAAAACCCATCCCAACAGCAAGAAGCCCAGAGTTTGGGAGACAACACGCTCCCCTCGTCCTTGCCAACATCACCAGGACCATCATCAGCGTCGTCGGATTCGAAGCGATTCAGACCCACGTACCGTCGAACCAAAGGTTCTCCCAGCAACAGCAACAGCAACAGCAATAGCGAAAGTCACAGCATAAGCAACAGCTATAACAGCCTTCAAGACGTCTCCGAAGAGCAAGAAGCTACACGTCCCTTGCCAGCATCACCAATACTATCGAACGCATCATCGAATTCAAAGAGCATCAGATCCTCACGCGTTTTAAGCAAGGACTCTGCCCGTCACAGCGACCGTCATGGTGATACTCAAGGCGTCCCCGAAGGCCAAGAGGCCACAATTCCTCTGCCAGAACCGCCAGCATCATTTTCGGTATCATCAGTGCCATTGGATTCGAAACCTTCCAGATCGACGCATTTGCCCAGTAAAGGCTCTCCCAGAAATAACGATAGCAGCAGCAATCGCAGCAGCAAGGATAAAAAAGATAGCAATAAGAAAAATAACAGCAAAAGCAAAAGCAACAGTAACAGTAATCGCAACAGAAGAAGTAGCCGCAAAAGCAAAAGCAAAAGCAAAAGCAAAAGCAAAAGCAAAAGCAAAAGCAAAAGCAACCAAGGCCAAACAGTCCACACAGAGCCACAAAGCTCAGCACCACCTTCCAACCATTCTCATCAGGCACATTCCACATACGCATCCTCTCATTCCGCTTCCCGCGTTGATACATCCTCCTTCGAATCTCATCCTAGGCCCTACTCCTTCGAACCCTCACCCCAAGGCTCGCAGCAGCCCTCAAATCCTTCATCTTCTCGTCAATCCCATTCACAACCTTCATCTTCTCAATCCCGTCGAGAGCCCTACTCCTTTGAGCCCTCTCCCAAGTCTTCAGGGCAGCACTCTCAGCAGCGCTCCCATCACTCTTCTCCTCCCCACATCTCCTCTTCTCAATCTTATTCTCAACCATTCTCCTTTGAGCCCTCTCCACAATCCTCGCGGCAGCCTTCCCAGCAAGCTTCTCGGCAAGCCTCCGCCCAACCATCCCGTCAATCTTCCCAGCAACACACCGGCAACATCTCCACCCTCGAAGCCAACCTGAGCCGCCTGAACAGCATCCTCTCACGCCACCTCACTCCTACAACCAACGCCTCATCATCCTTGCACCCAACTTCCGACCCAATCCCCGACCCCAATCTCAACCCCAATCCCAACCTCTCATCATCCTGGCTCTCCAACCCGAACCGCTTACGAACCCCTCCACCGTACACGACCCCATCATCGGGCCTCCCATCCGGCCTCCCATCACCCTCACCCTCACCCTTACCCGCTCCCTCCCCCTCCTCAGCACCCTCCTCATCCCGCACCGCAACCATCGCGCGCCTCATCTCCGCAGAAGCCGAGCCGTGGGCGTACGATGTCCCGCCTATGCAGTCCACAGACCCGGGTTTGGATCCTTATCTGTACGGGGTGGGGGATGTGGTTCCGACGGCGCTGAGTGTGCTGGGGAGGCCTGCGAGTTGGGTTGAGCGGGATGAGCGAAGCAAGTCGAGTGAGGAAGTGGCGGGTGAGGACGGTGAGGGGAAGGATGATGGTGATAGTGAGGGTGATGAGGCGCTTGGTGAGCCTGGTGAGCCTGGTGACCAGGGTGACCAGGGTGACCAGGGCGAGGGTCAAGGCGAGGGTAAGGGTAAGGGTAAGGGCAAGGGTAGGGGTAATGACGAGGCTGAGGGTGAGGAGTTGCCTGGTGAGGTAGCAGAAGGGAGTAAAGCTGAGGCTGAGGGTAATGGCGCGGGTGAGGGTGAGGATGGTGGGGAGCTGGCGGGCGAGGTGCCTGGTGACGAGGTGCCTGGTGATGAGGGTGATGATGGTGAGCAGGGTGAGCAGGGTGAGCAGGGTGAACAGGGTGATGGTGGAGAGGCCGAGAACGAGGAGGAGGAGCTAGCGCCGTCGCAAATCTCGAACCTGGCAGTTGAGAAGCTCACAATGAAGCAGTGGAGGGTATATGAGGCAGACCTACTCCGGAGGATGCAGGAGGCGCTAGGGCCTGTTATGGATGCGAGTCTGGAGGAGAGGGTGCAGTTGGCGCAGAGGGAGGTGGCGGGGGCGAGGGAGAGGTTGGTGGCGAGGAGGACGAGGAGGTGGTTGAAGAGTTTTGTTGCGGCTGGTGCTGAGGGTGGAGATGAGGCTGGAGTTGTGGCTGGGGCAGGGGATGGCGGCGATATGGGGCCGGAAGGAGGAGGTAATGTTCGCGGTGATGTCGTGCTGGACGACGAGGATGCGGAGGATTATTACTATCCTGCGCGGGAGGGTGGTGAGGACGAGGTGGGAGAAGATGAAAATGTGGAGGCAAAGGCAGAGGAAGAGGAGGACATCGAAACGCAGGAAGCCAGAGACGAGAGTCGAACGGATGGGTTTGAAAGTGTAGACCCGTTGGGACTTTTTGATTGATTGATTGATCTTGACCATGTCTGATAAAAGTAATCACTGGGGACTCCTTGTCCTGTCTAGAGCATCAGTTCAGACAAGATTGCCATTACGACCATACAGGGAACAAACTGAAATAGAGACCACACTGATTCAGCGTATTCAATGCTGTAATTAATAATGCCGTCCTTTCTGCTGCTGCTGCTGCTGCTGCTGCTGCTAGTTCCTCATCTCTGCAGACCATCGAGGCCGCCTTGATTTTTCGAAGATGAGCATGTCGCCCTCTCCAAGTAGAATTATTCGTAACGTCGTTGCTGACATGTTTTGTAATGCCTTTGTTTCGCTGATGCATCCTTTCCTGCTATTCCAATCCCATTAAGCACCAAATCATCCCCCCTCATCCTGACCTCAGCCAATCAGTTCTTCTGAGCCCACAGCCGCCAGCCGCCGTCAGCCTCGTCGACGAGTCGAATATACGCCCGCTTCGATTGGCGCGTCATCTCTGATGGGTATTTCATCTGCAGAAAGACAGTCAGAAATTTGTTTGTCAAAACTTGGCAGTCATTCCAGGAAGAAAAAAAAAAAAAAAAAAAAAACTCACCCCTTGCAGGAGACTTTGCAGCTCCGGATTTGCAGCGTGCAGCACCGACAGAGTGGACGTCTTCCACGTCCCCTTGGCCGTCACGCCTACCGCCTGGTAGATGATAGTCGCCGCCAAAAAGATCAGGCTGAGACCGGCAAAGGCCAGCGGCCCCGCGAACCAGCCCCATCGCACAGTCACGACCTGGTACGAGGCAAGCGTCTGTCCGTAATGTTGACCAGTCGGATTGGTCTGTCGGATACTACAAGCACAGAATTATAGATTAGTATCAGATCTTCAGTGGAACAAAAAAAAGAGAAAAGCTTACTGGTTGGTCATTGAAGTGGCAATGTTGTTCAGTATAATCGCCATCCCCGTCGCATTCTGGCCTTGTCCTGCGTTCCCGGCCGCCTTCTGATGCTGAAACACGTTATATGGCTCAAACATGAGCTGGCTGCTGTCCGTGTCGCTGTACCAGATCCAGTCCTGGCGCTGGCTCGTCGTGTGGTTCGGCGTCTGCATCTGGCCAGCATAGGCGCCGTACAGGTACCGCTGCAGACTCAAGTGGGTCTGGTAGTCGACGGTGTACGTCGGGCCGTTGGCGTCTGGCTTTAGCTGCAGCATCTTGGAGTTGGGGTCAATGTCCGCCGACTTCTGATTGTCGGGCAGATCGAAGCCGCGCTTGTCGTTAAAGGTCACTGTCGACGCATTGCCGTTGGTCACGTTGGTCTGGAAGCTCTCGACACACCACTCAAAAACAATCTCCGTGGCCTTGTATTTGTAGTCCATTGCGTCTTCGTTGCTGCTGTTGCCATCCAGGTAGACAATAAAAATATCAGCCACCGGGTTCGCAACATCCTGGTAGGCAATGGACTGGTTGAAATTGAGCGGGATGCCGGACACGTTGCTTGCTCTGTTCATCGCCACCGAACTCAGATTGAAGTATACGGTCGACGCGGCGTTGAGCATCCTGTGGTCGCCTAGGTCCCAGAATTCGGCACGCGAAAAGTCCTTGGCCGACTCGTTGTCGAATTTGAGATGCTCCGTAATGTCCGTCCAGGACCAGCACATGGCTAGCGATTGATAGATGGGCCACGTGCAGTTGGCATTCTCGCAATGAGGCCAGACGTGGCCAATGGTCTGGTTTCCGTTGTAGAGTCCAGACGTGACCGCGCCTTTGGTGGTGGGCGAGATGTAGTCGTAGTACATCAAGTTGGCTGGAACATGCCATCAGTACACAAGCCACATCACCCGAGGGAAAATCACTACAACAGAAAAAAAAAAAGAGAAGGAAAAAAACTCTCACTGCTACTTACACAGCGTGCGGACGTCAGTGGAGGCCTCCTGCCAGTGGTTTTGGGTCGGCACCCAGGCTGCAGTGTTGGGTGCGTCGATATCAGGAAGGCTTTCCGTCTTGTAGACGACCAGCTGCTGGGCCAAAGGGTCGATGATGACCGAGACAATCATGAGAATTGCTCCCAGCGCACCAATCTGTCTGTAGAAGAAATCTCAGCGTCACTTTCATACAAGAAAAATCCTCTGCCGAGCACTGATCACACTCACCTAAACTTCAGAGTCCAAAGCAGGCCAAAGCCGCCGTACGGTCCTCTCGACGCGCGATCAAAGACTTCGAGGTCGTGCATCAGCTTGTACCGGTTGGCGTACCAGATCCATTTCAGCTGGCCGAGACAGGCGGCAATGGTAAAAATGAAAAAGGCTTTGGCAAAGGTCGAGAGCAGAGAGACCAGGGCGTTCAATGTGAACGAGGTGCCCAGAAGTCTGCCAAACGAAGGAGTCCTCTGCCCATCATACTTCTTCAGCAGAACCACTAGAGCAACGAACAGGCCGGTCCCGATAGTGGCGCAGGTCAGCTCCCAGAGCCACCAGTTTCGAATCCAGTTGTCGTAGAAGCCGCTCGGCGCCCGGCCGGAGAAGCGGAATACGGAAGATTTGGCGGAGCGCACGGACTTGGACTTGCTGAGGTTTCGTGCGTGTGAAGTGTCTCTCGAGTAGGAGTTGTTGCGGGAATGCAGGGGAGTGCGGCCATCGGCGGACAAGCCAGGCGAGTCGAGATAGTTGTTGATGGAGTTTGAGTGAGAGTGAGAATGTGAGGGGCGGCTGGCATGGTACAAGGCAACATTCTCACTGCTCGATTCGGTGGGCAGCTGCCCGTAAGTGTTGCGAAACATGGCAAAGTACGACACCGAGTTCTCTCTCTCTCTCCGCAGAGAGTCTTTCGCGATTGTGCACAGATCAAGGCGTGGACTGCGGAAATGATTCAGAGGAAAAAGAAGCAAGAGGAGAAGTATGTCGGCAACAGAGTAAGAATCTGTACAGATAGGGAAACCCCTTCAAAAGGAGAAAGTTGGCGGACGAGGGTACGGTTTTGACATTTGTTTCACAGGGCAACAAAACGCCGGCTGACGGCGGTTGTCCCACCATCAACACTGGTATCGCAAAGTTATAATTGCAACATGTACCACGAGGCACCGGGCCCGGGTCCGGGCAAGTAAATAAGGTCACCAGAGAGACATGGTACCTCCGTAGCAGTACTCCCTGTTCCTCCTCCTTCTTTTTCCATCCTTGCCTGGCCCAGAGCTGGCTGACAGAAGGGCGGCCGCAGACTCAGGGACAAGCGCATGGTACCTTGCGGACACAACGGGCATGGGGTGGCAGCTCGAGAAGCGCAAAGCAGAGATTGGGCCCAAGTAAGCTGATCGGCAGACGGCCAATCAGTGGCATGCATTGACACAGTTGGCGCCCCGGCGCGGCTGTGGTATGAGGCTGAAAGCGGTAAAGTCCCAGAGTTTGCGCAAGGAAAGACTCAGAATTTGGAAGGGGACGAGGCTGACTTGTGCCTTTAGGGGAGGATCTGCGCTTGCCCCCGACCTACTCTTTCACACACAGGAAGGCCCGCCCGGCATGCTGGCATCTCGCGACCGACGTGTTCAAGAGGTGGCGAGAGATGGAGTGGGGTCAAGGTTGAAGACAAAAGTCACACAGGCTCGTCTACTGGCACTTTCTGTCTTCCTCGGGTGTTTGGAACAGCGCCGGGACTGCCCGTTTCTTTTGTTTGTGTCCGATTTAGAAACGCATAAACGTCACTCCTCTGGTACCGCAGAGAGTTTGAGCAGGATTTGTCGAGAAAGCTCCGCACCGTGTGGCGTGCAAAGAACAAAATCAACAACCATGGACAGGCAAGTTGGACAACGCACTCAAAAGGAGTGACTTGCCTGGGAGATGGGTACAAGAAAAGAACGAGTCAGCTCTTGCTCCGCTTGTTCCCGGGCAGTGAGGATGCAAAAAAGGCCAGACGCACCAGGTCATCTTTGACGGGGCGAGTGGAGACATCAGCCGCAAGCGATCTGGCTAGCACCACTGCATAACAAGCTTTCTCTCTGCTCGGTGACGACGGTGGGTGTCGCAGGATCAGCTGTGGCGGCGGCGGCTGCTGCTGCTACTGATTGCACGCCCACTGGAGACTTTTCCTCGCACAAAATCTTGGTTCAGTGTCAGCCGGAGGAGGCTCGAGTTTCTTAAAAAAATCAAGCGCTTGTCGGCCGGGTGGAGGACGCACATGATTGAGGCTCAACTGAGTGCAACCTTGATACACGTAGAATGCATCAGATAGGATCAGGCTTGGCTGAGGTCTGTGGCGAATTTTCACGTCCTCAGTTGGCGATGGCTTTACTGTGCGTGTTAGGGCAGACAGTGACGGGCTCAAGTGGGATTAGGTCTACTAAATCCGATAGAGCATCGGAGAAAACTCCTTGCATTAACTGGGCAGCATCCGGAATGTTTTTTTTTTTGTTGAACTGGAGGCGGTGGCAGTACGTGTACACCTAAGTATCCAGTGGTCATTGGCATCTGCCGTGATACGCGGTCTCAACGCACTGTGGGACATGCAAATACTCGACCTTGGTCACTGAGCTGCGACCATGGCTGCTCATTAACCTGGTTGGGAGTTTGCTTAAGATCTAAATCGAAGCTGGTCGCCATCCTGGCCGCAACTCAGCCTCCCTTAGCCCGAGTTGAGGTTCGGTCCGGGTCGCTGTACCGGCAGTGTCCATGTTTACAACTGGACGCGTCTTTAATAAAACTGATGGTGTTCCTGCTTGGTCATGTGCTGCTGAAGATGTGCTCGCTATTTGATATAGACAGGTAACGTGTAAGCTCATTCATCCGTGTGCTGGCTCGTGTTCTTCCACAAGTAACCATTTTGATGGACCGGTCCCTTCTTCGTGTTGTACCATCAGCTCGCCTCAAAATGCGTTTGAGATACCCTTTTTTCCTCGGTTCTGAACTTTCAGGTACTGCTAGATATGATTGAACGCTACCTTTCTCGGTTGCTGATTCTATTCGCATGTTGACCCGGGATGTACTCATCCAGAGCGGTGATTCCCAACATTCTTCTCCTCCACCAATGTGCACCAGCCTCGCCGTTGGGCACCAACTCGTTCGTAGCTAATGTCTGAATACTGCTAGCTCCATGGTACATCGTAGCTTGAGAGGAAGTGGGCAAGGCGTATTGCCTTTATGTGCTTCTATTGAACCGAATGTTGCCCAACATGGCTGTACCAAAAGCTGGAGGAAGACTGCAATTGCGCAAATTTTTTCCCGTCAGACCGAACAGTGCTTTTCTATATCATCGCTGCCTGTGGGAATCTGCAATTCAATGGCAACGAGCTCCCACGTAGTGTTGATGGCTTCTCCGCATTCGCAAGGCGTGGTTGTTGGTAACGTCAATGTGGGAAAAGTCTAATATATGAGGGTTTCCCCACCTCCACTCCGCACTGTGTACTACAGTTGAGAAAATGTACCCACTGGTGCCCAGATACTTGGACGTATGTAACCAACAAATATCATAAGTTTGCTGCTCTTGTTCATGTCGTTATCGCACAAGTTTGCGCACAGTCGCAGCCACAAAAGTCTCCATTCTGCTACAACAGCTGCGGTTTTGGTAGCTCCAAGACCCCATAACCACATCCTCAGAAAGTTCCCTTCCCCTCAGAAGGACCACGGAAGCATGGCGTCCTCAGCCTCGGACCAGCAACATCCCAGTCATGTGTACAAGATACTCTCACAGGAACAGTGGACGGCCTGGGACGCCAGCGGCGCATTCACAGGCGCAGGCATCGACGTGCAGGACGGCTACATTCACCTGTCCACATCGGAGCAGGTAGGTACTTTTTGCCCTCTGTTTCTGGTCCCTCTGCTCTTCCTTTTGCTCCATTGAGCTTAGAGACGAGCAACAGACTGACCAACGCTTCCAGGTTGTCGCGACGTACGACAAGTTCTTCAAGGACAAGCTCGATGAGGCCGGTGCCGAGATAAGGCTGGTGCTGGCCACCGTCGACTTGACCAAGGTCAAGGACCCAGTCCGGTGGGAGGTATCGAGGGGTGGTGCCCTGTTTCCACACGTTTATGGGAGAATCGAGCGCGACGCCGTGGTTGCTGTCGCTGAGGGGTGGAAGGGAGAGCAGCCGGATGCGTAGAGGGGTTGTGTGTGAGAGAGAGAGGGGGAGAGAGAGTCAGCAGGGTGGATTGTGCTGCGTCGAGCTATGTGGCTGGCCGGGCACCTAAGAGAGTTGCGCAATGAAATCCCTGAATGTGTGTCTCAACGTTTCTTCCTTGTTTAAAGTCTTTTGCGGTGGATTCGGCAGATATGTGGAGCCCGTGAGTGGTATGTACATCCAAGGGAATGTTTCGAAGACAACAGTTCTCCATCATGGCATGATCCAGCTCGCACAGTTCGCACTTGTTATTGTGTCTGGTCTCCCCAAAGCTTTCGCGCCAAAAGTCCAGGGCAGAAGATCCTGGTTGATGGCACGACGGATTCCCTGGCTCGCTCAGTAAATATGAGGAAGGACAAGCGTGTTCAGCACTGCTGCTGCTTATCATGAGAATGATCTCGATACACTCAATCTTGTCGTCCACACCTCTGCAAGAAACGCATAAAAGGACGGTGGAATCCCGGCTCCTTCTCCACTTCTTCTTGCATCCTTTCACATCTCCTGTCTCCAGCTGCGAGGATTTCCAAGCTCTTTCCACTCTTTCACTTTGACAAGCACCCAGGAAGCAAAGATCTCTTCAAACTTCCATCAAGCCTCTTCAAAACCGAAGCACGCTCGACCAATCAACATGAAGCTATCCAATACCGCGCTCGCCTTGGGCGCCGTGGCCGACGTCGTCACTGCCAGCGTCGCTGGAGTCATCCGGCAGAACAACTGCAAGGAGCCCGTCTGGTTCCAGTCTATGCACGCCTACGAGGCTGGCTTCCCCATCTGGAACGGAGCCGACGGCGAGGTGAGGGTGCGTCCCAACCTCGTCGGGCCCGAGATCTCCATCCCGCCACACTCAGAGGCCTTCGTCCACTACTCCAGCCACGCCCACGACCATCTCAGCGACAGGAACGTGACCTTCACCTACTGCCCAACTCCCGAGGAGGAGGCGGACAGCAAAGAGCGCATGAAGGAGCTTCTCAAGCAAATGTCCGAAGTGGTCGAAAGCCACGGAAGCGAGGTGGGTTACAGCTCTCTCCTTTTTTTTTTTTTGGTTTTGTCCTTTTTCTTTTCTCTTCCCTCCTTTTCTGACATTTGGTTTGCTCTCCCTTTTTTCTCTTTTTTCTTTTTCTTTTTTGCTTCTCGGCTTTAATTCAATGTGAAGCAGTGTTTTTCTCCCACTTTCTCTCTCTATCCTCCTCTCTCTGTCTCTCCCAAACCCATGCTGACTGTCCGGGAAAAAGCTGGGCACGCGCGATCTTGAGAAGAGGATGGGTGAACTTATGTTTAGATTTGTCATGTGTGCTGCTGCGGTAGTAGTTCCAGCTGCCCTGGGACTCACAATTGGCCTGCCAACTCTCAAGCTGTCAGGCAAATGGTAGCCACCGCGCCCAGCTGACAGCACAACTGACGAGTCGGCCGTGGGCCTGGTAGCACTTTTCGTTGTTCTGTCTTCGGCGCGCGCGAGCCAACGAGTTTTCCATGTCTTTCTCCCTGCCCAGCTGATTGTCTGAATAGCTGAGCGCGCGGGATCTTGAGAAGAGGAAGGCGGCCTTTTGGCAGACGTTTTTCGAAGGTGCTTTGACAGTTGCAGGTTTCGCTGGGGTTGGACTCACAATTGGCCTGCCAATTCTCAAGGCGTCAGGCAAATGGTAGCCACCGCGCCCAGCTGACAGCACAACTGACGAGTCAGCCGTGGGCCTGGTGGCACTTTTTGCTGATCTGTCTTTCGTCATGCGAGCCAACGAGTCTTCTGTGCCTTTCTCTCTACCCAGCCTAGCTGACTGTCTGAACAGCTGAGCGCGCGCCAATGGACTGGTGGGGATACATTGGTCCTTTTGTTAACAATCCTCTGCTCGGCAGCCTTTTTTGCCGGTTCAGCTGTACCAATAGCGAAGGCAGCTGGCGCGTGGTAGACACAGCCAGCCAGCCAGCCAGCCAGCCAGCCAGCCCCTGACCCGGTGGCCCTTTTGTTGTTCTGTCTTCCGTCATTCGAGCCAACGAGCCTTCTGTGCCTTTCTCTCGATCTAGCCTAGCTGACTGTCTAAACAGCTGAGCGTGCGCGACCTTGAGAAGCGAGAGTATGGTTTCCGGCTCATACTTGTGTTATTGTGGGTGACTTCACTTGGACTCTCTGCGGGTCTGCCAATGACCAAGGCAATGGGAGCGTGGTAGCCACAGCCAGCAGACGATATGCCTGGCGGGAAAAGGGGGGGAGTGGATAAAGCCAGTGGTGAACATGTCAGAAACAAGAATGCTGTCTCCTTAAGAGTCGCTCACTCATTTAATCAAGAATATCGCACCAGCATTTTTGTCTCCTTTTTCTTTTCTCTTCTTTTCTTTTCTTTTTTCTTCCGGGAGACTTCATGGCCTGAGCATCGTCATGCATTGCTGCAGATATCATTTTTCATGTAGTAGTAATAGAAGTAAACACTGCGATGGCTCCTTGTAGCTCTCCAACCTCGATTGCCACTCCTCAGCTGCCCATGACGCCTCTGCCAAAGAACTCGCTGACCGTCGCCAAGCCGTCCTTGCTTCTGCCCATGACGTCCAGGAACATGTCGTGCCTGTTTGCCATGTCCAGCTGCGCCCTCCGCATCGCCCGGACCATCTCGTTATCCTTCTCACACACGGGACACTCTGGCCTCGGCGGTGATGATCCTCCAGTCCCGGTACCGCCGTCCTCGTTCTCGTTGTTACCTCCACCGCCTGGCTGCTGTCCCTGCTGCTGCTGCTGCCTCGCAGCCGTGCTGCTCACGTTCAGGCACTTCTGGTGGAAACTGTGCTTGCACAGGTAGTGCACGGCCGGCAAGTCCAGGCTGCTGCCGCACGAAGCGCACCGCCGGTTCAGGATGCTCACTGGCGCCGTGTTCAGTGCTTGCAGCTCCTCCCGCTTGCCTTGCGTAGATGCTCGGTAGCTTTCTGCCAGCCGCTTGTTGCTTTCGATCTCCTTGCGCTCGCGTTCGATGCTGTCGGTCAGGTATCGCCGAACCAGCCCGACACTGGCCACTTGGTTCTTTCCGAGCATCTGCACCACTTGGAGAGGTGCTAGGAGCCCATCGGTGTCGATCTTCTGGAGCACGGCGTCAAGTTCACCGCCCGCTTCGGCGAGTATCTCGGGTGACGATGTGAAGTAAGCCAGAGCTGCTGGGTACAGCGAAGGTTCTTCCGGACCGTACTTGTGCAGTGCTTTGATTGCTCCGGCTGTGTCCTTGGCCGTGGTGTAGCTTCGGAAAATGTCGGTGCGGAGCCCCTGTTGCTCCCGCACCATCGTCGTTCCATCTTTAAATGATGAGAGATGAGAGAGCAGCAGGATGTTGGACGGGTCGATTGGCACCTTTTTCGAGTCAATTAGCGCCCGAGCCTTGTCCTCCCACTGCTGTCGCTCGCTTGCTCCATGGTTCTTGGACTGCTCGAGGTACATCTCGAAGAGTGCGGTGTAGAGGTCGGCCTTGTCAGCCTCTGAGACGTGCTCCTGCTTCAGACAGGCCTCGAGGAAGGTGATGAACTCATCAGCGTGATCGACAAACGACGAAAACGCCGTTCGAGGTTTTGGGACTTCATATTCCAAAGGTGGAGCTGCTGCTGCAGCCTCTGCAGCCTCTGAGCCGTTCAGCTTCTGCTGTTGCTGCTGCCCACCTTGCGATCCTGGAGAAGCCGTGCTCGAGGTGTTGCGGTATGCTAGCGGAATGAAAGAGGCGAGCCCCGGGATTGCGTGGCCGCTACCACTAGGAACAAGCTGTGGCTGCTGCTGCGAGCTTTTCGTCTCTTGTCGGATCCTGTACTCCCCCGTGTAGTATTCGATGAACAGCTGCGTCGTGTCGGCAGAGCAGTGCTCTAACAGTACTCTGGCGTACTTCATCAGGTTCGCATAGGCAACGCTGGGTTCTTGCCTCCATATGTAGTTCAGAGCCTCCTCATACTTCTTCGAATCCTCCACCAGGATGTCGACGACCAATGTATGCTCGCCATGCTTCTTGGCCAGGAAGCAGGCCTGCTTAAAGTAGCCACCCTGCCGACACATGCCTATTGCCGTGTCAAAGTCGAAGTTGTTGCCACCCTTGATGAAGCTCTCGAGCTTGGCCGTGTCTTTCAGCTTGGCATAGCAGTTGAGGAGGAGCGTGGTGTGGTCGACGCTGGCCTTGTCGTGCTCGTGGAGCTCCTCCAAATACTCAATCAGGTTGTGTATACGTTGTGTATCTAGGAACTTGCGAATCACCTGCGAAGGCTCCGTGTTGTCGATCGCCTTGAGGTACTGCTGCATGGCCGTGTCATAATCGCCCTTTTGGTAGAGATAGTCGCCGTACCGTCGGAGAATGATGTTGCGCTGCGATACGTCTAGGTGTGCCTTTTGTGCCAGATCGATAGCCAGGACGTACAGGTTTCTATCGTACAAGATTTCGAGTTTCTGCTGGAGCGTCTTCTCGTGATACCGGTACAGCTTCCCATCCATAGACAGCACCCAGAGATCGCCCCATTCTGTGAAGACTGTATGCACCTTGCTTGAAATGGTCTCTTTGTGCGCTACATACCTCAGGTCTGCGTCGACCAGCGTGAAGGTGCTCGCGTTGAGGTAGTCTTCTGCCTGGCCAAAGAAGCGGCGGTCGTTCTGTGGCGCTGATGATGGCGGCTGCACCACGCACACGTATTCGCCAAACATGCGCACCAACTGCTTCGGGCCCTCGTATGCGATGCTGGGCCCGCGGCCGTTGACGCCATAGTAGTAGATGGCATCCTCTCGCACCACGATGACCTCGCCGCTCTTTCGATCCACCGTCATGCAGTCCGCACCGCATCCAATATCCTCCAAAGGCTTGGCCGGCGTGCCCTGGCCCTTTCCGGTGATGGTGAGCGTCAGGATGCGTCCTGTCGTGGCGAGGAAAAGGGTCGTATTCCGGCTCCTCTCCCTAAAGGCGACGCCAGTGATGGGCTCGTCGCTCTCGAAGATGGTCCTCTGCTTTGCACCACGGTCGTGGATGAGATCTCCCCGCACGACCGTGACGCTGCCATTTGCAAAGCCTATGGCTAGCTGGGACAGGTCATCCAGTGCGGCGAAAGCACTGATGGGGAACGGCTTCCGCTGGTTCTGTATTCGCAGCTCAGAGAGACATTTTGGCGACTGCGTCTTCTTGTCGATGCTGTCGAGTGCCCAAACCTTGAGCAGAGGCTCGTCCGACAGGTTCTCCGCGACTGTCAGGAGAAGGGATGTGCCAGGCACCTGCTTCAGCTGTGTCACCGGCCCAGCCGATGCCTGGTAGGCGGTGAAGGTCCGCACGGCCTTGAGAGACGAGTTCAAAATGTGGATCTTCCCGTTTGGGGTGCCGAGAAACAGCGATTCGGAGCCGGAATTCACGGACGAGAGCGAGGAGGACTCAAACAGTGAGGCATCTGGAGGGTTCACTTGGGTCAAGTCGAAGAAGTTGAACTGCTTCCACTGTGGCAACACGTCAGTCTATGAAATGCATCATATAGCGTGTAAACATACGGACAGCGCCATGATGATCAGGTTTTTGTCGGTAGATTTTTGTTCGTCCGTTGTAGACGGGGAAATTTCGGGCGCAACTTGAGCTTCCAGAGAGTGCTGTGAATGAATCGACAAAGTGCAGAAATGAAAGATCAGACTCGTTGCTACGAGGATGAAGCAGATGCCTGGAGTTCAAGGCAACTATGAATTTGATATCACGATCTGATTTATATTCAAGCGACAGACACCTTGTTTCAAGAGGACAAACTAAAACGGGATCTTCAAGGCAAACGACCGTAGCTAAGGAATAACTTCATCCCTACTCATCCAGGCTCAGATCTAACAGACCTACATGTACTGTCCTTTGTACTATATCGGAGTGAGACTCCGACACATCATCACTTTGAAATTCACGAATGAGTAATACCCGTAGTGAACACAAGCCCATAGTGACCCTGCATTTCAACAAGCCTCATTCCCTGGTCTAGGGACATGTTAGTGGATCTACTGTGTAAAGCAGAGGCAACGTACTATTTGGGTTAGACATCTTTTACTGAAGGTCCCTGTCTGTGTCTGCTAAGGATACGGTGTGCATTTACAAGACGTGATTGGGAGAATTCCCTTGTCATTCCTGATGTCGTCGTGTCCCCTAGTTAACGAATCTCGACAATTCCCACTGTAAGGCAGACACTAGGAGCCAGATGTAAAGCAACAAGTACCTGTCACACCAATTTACCCAGCAGGTACTCAGGCAGCTAGTGGCGAGGTGAGCGCCGCTCACCAGGAGTTAATCTCCGAAACTCACTTCCCGGGCCCAACTCCTGGTGGGCCAAGCCATTTTGCTGGTGGGGGGAGGAACTTCTAGCCAGTCAAGCCACAACTTTAAAACGTTTTACATACACACGCCAGCGCCTAGAAATAATAATTTTTTCCCCGCCTTCGAAGTTTGCCGCATTCTGCAGTGACGGTCCCGACCAACTCCGATTTCGCCGAGACGAAAAGTACAACAAGCCCTGGATTGCTGTGACTCAAGTCCAAAGCGCGAAAGAAAAGAACTTAATTGTCCCAGTTTCCGTCCCAGTTTTCCTTGATACGTTCTTCTTGTCATTTCTCATACAAACAATTGACAAACATGTGTTCCGGATGCGAGCCAACCACCAATGGCCACACCAACGGCCACACCAACGGCCAGCAGAATGGCGTACAGAACGGCCAGCAGAATGGCACAGCAGACAGGAGCGAGTTCACTGCCGTACCTTCCACACGCCATACACAGATGAGCAAGTCGCCATACGCGCCTGTCGGTGACTTTCTCTCCAATGTCAGGTAAATGGACCCCACACTGACCTATATTTGTGATCGAGTTTGGCTGACGCAGTCTTCACAGCCGTTTCAAGATCATTGAGAGCACATTGCGAGAGGGCGAGCAGTTTGCAAATTCGTACTTTGATCTCGACCAGAAGATCCAGATTGCCAAGGCACTTGACGAGTTTGGCGTCGATTGTGAGTGACGGCAGATGTGATATGCTCTCGCGTTGCTAATCGGGCATAGACATTGAGCTCACCAACCCTGCCGCATCAGAACAATCACGTCTGGACTGCATTGCGATATGCAAGCTCGGATTGAAGGCCAAGATCCTCACACACACTCGGTGCAACATGAACGACGTGCGCATAGCAGTTGACACCGGTGTCGACGGCGTCGACGTGGTCATTGGCACCTCGTCGTATCTGCGAGAGCACAGCCACGGCAAGGACATGACGTACATCAAGAAGACGGCAATCGAGGTCATTGAGTTTGTCAAGAGCAAGGGACTGGAGATTCGATTCAGCAGCGAAGACTCGTTCCGATCAGACCTGGTCGATCTGCTCTCAATTTACAGGTATGGTGCCTGGCTCGGATTGGCGAAGGGAAGGCCATACTAAAGTCAAACAGTGCGGTTGACAAGATTGGAGTGAACCGAGTAGGAATTGCCGTAAGTTTTGTTCAAAGTTTGAGCATCCAGGAATGATCTGACAAATGCTAACATGATTGCAGGATGTATGTTTACAGGAGACCTTGCATTGTGACTCTCTTTCTAACAATGCCTGCAGACGGTCGGTTGCGCCACGCCCCGCCAAGTCTACGACCTCATCAGAACCCTCCGCGGCGTCGTCAGCTGCGATATTGAGACACATTTCCACGACGACACCAATTGTAAGTCTCTTCTCTCTCTCTCCCTCCCTCTCTCTCTCTCTTTCTCTTCATTTTTTTTCTTCTTTTTTTCTTTCTAAGAACATCGTTCAGAGAACATACGCTGACATTGGTACAGGCAGTGTCGCCAACGCCTTCTGTGCCTTGGAGGCCGGCGCTACACATGTTGACACGAGTGTGCTAGGCATTGGAGAGCGAAATGGCATCGTGAGTGGTGTTCAATAAATGTGATATCGTGGCTGGACGCTGACCGAATTTCCCCTCAGACTCCTTTGGGCGCACTGATGGCACGGATGATCGTCGCCGATAGGGACTATGTGAAGAGCAAGTACCAACTCCACAAGCTCAAGGCGCTCGAAGATCTTGTTGCAGGCTTTGTCGACGTGAGAGTGCCTTTCAACAACCCGATCACCGGAGCCACTGCATTCACCCACAAGGCCGGCATCCACGCCAAGGCCATCCTTGCTGCACCCGAGACATACGAGATCCTCAACCCCCAAGACTTTGGCATTCAGAGATACATTCACATCGCCTCCAGGATCACTGGCTGGAATGCTATCAAGTCAAGGGCTGAACAGCTCGGACTCCACATGACCGATGCTCAGTACAAGGAGTGTACGGCGCAGCTCAAGGCGCTGGCGGATATCCGCAAGTTGGGCGTCGAGGATGCGGACACGGTGATCAACAAGTTCTACTACAACGTGAAGACAGACGGTCCTAAGAAGCCGCTGCTCAACGACCTGTCCACGACCGAGGCGGTGCAAGTCGAGGCCAAGGCACGCGAACTTGGTGAAGAGGGTCAGTGAGGAGGATATGTGGGAAGGAGGTTCATGATATGTTGTTCGAGCAAGTGTCTCACCGGTTCAAAAGAAGGCGACATCGGACAAAAGTTTGGATATTGATGGCAGTAGATGGTGTTTGAGCTTGGCCTGCGCGGAAGAGTTCTGCTAAACGGCAGCATAGCAAACTATATCACGGCACAAAATCCGCCAAGAGGCGGGAACTTTTTTTTCCAGAACTTTAAAGCGAATTCAAGATCATTGACATGACACTGTTTTCAAGATTAGAGGAATGCAGAGCCCATTCATTCTCGAGACATTCGGTATGAAGCATGTACTTGGCAATCAGTATGCTAGGCAGAGACGGTGGTAAAGAGCAGCGATATCAAAATGCTGACGGGATGACGTTCCCGCGCCAAGCCTCGAGCCCCAACGACATTTCCTTCACGCTCACAGGCACACACATTTGTGACATGACCGTCTACTTAGCTTGATCGTTCTCAAAATCTATCTCATGCAATATTGCTCCTGATTGCGTGGAGCGTCCGCCTTGGTGATCCTCTAACAAGCTTTTGAAGCCGTGCCATTTCGCTTCGTAAGAGGCTGTATATTTGTATCATGACGGTTTGGCTCATCACTGTTCCACTCTTCAACTCTTGGACATGCTTTGAACGCACGCTGATAATGTAGTGATGCTGACTGAAGAGCTCCGTTGACTATCTATCAGCTCTTTGATATCAATCCTGTTCAAACATTACAGTTCGTACTTTCACGTCATGCTCAGATACCGTGTGAGCATGTTGAACGTCGATGTACCTGTCATTCGTCTTCTTTGGCCTTTCTGATGGCGAGGCTCAGACTGTACTCCAGATCTCCTGCATAGTGGTACTGCCACTGGAGCGAGGCATATCACTAAAATCAATTTCGCGTCTCTGGAGATCGAACTGACTTTTCGTGTGATTCTGCCAAGAGTGTCTCGTGCTGCAACTCACTTGTCGTTCTGTGTCGTTTAGTCGCAACTTGATATCCTGTGTTTACAGTATTTGAGCGTGTTGATCATGCAATCAGAAACGATCCTGCAGTGTGGCGACCATGAACACGGTCGTGAGCCTGAACCCACCTTGGCAGGCTGGGGCAAATCCAGGCTAAAGTGTTATGTCGCTCTTGTCTTGCTCAGCCTACTCGACGCCCTGGGCATGTCGTACCTTCGGACTAGCACATGTGACCACATGCGGTAGGCACTGCTTGCCATATCAGAAGGTACAGGGCTCAGGTCGCAACTGATGCCGGCCAGTTTATGGGGAATGTCGTTTGGAAGGAACACCTGACACTCTCGTCTCCATGACATTTTCTTCTGTCTCACGGAGCCCAAAGTCACTCCTGATCATACCATCTGCTGAAGCCCATTCTGCTTCATTCATCGACAACAGAGGTAAACTGGTCTTAGCATCGCTCCCCAGCGTATCATCACCCGAATCAAACAAAACGGCCACTGTGCACGCCGGACATTTGGATAGGAACACACCTTTTGAACCCAACGTTGGGTCAAGAAAACTAAAATTTTGAATGCTTGGAACAGGTTCAACTTATTTTGACAACATGGCGGTGGAGCAGGAGGCCATGTACGGGCTGCAGTCGACCACGACAGCGGTCTTGAAGCCCATAAGTCCGAAGGTGCTGCTGCAGCCACAGTTGAATGTGGTCAACAATCATCTCTCAGCAGCGTCGAAGCATTGGGAACGAGCTGTCAGCGCGTCCGAGTTTGTGCCTTTCACGCATTCATTGCCAGGGCGAGAAAACTTGACTTGGCCACAAGCGAGCTGTGCGTTGAGCCTACCCTTTCTTCTCCCCTACAGTCTTCTTTGGTGAATGATCAGCTGACTGGCGCGGTAAAGACCAGCGCGCTGAGCTGCCTGTGACGCGTAACAAGAGGCTTCACTACTCCATTGACACACTTCTCGAGCTGCGAGAAAGCATCAAGCCAACACCCAGAGAAGACATCAAGTTTGCAAAAGAAGCTCCTATTGGTAGGTAAACTCCGTTTGCCAAGTCCTACAGCGTCAACAAAGTTGTCGTATTGCATGATCATGAGAGCTCCTCACGCCTCCCTACCTCGCATTCTCTCAATTCCCATCGCCTCACTTTGTGCGCGCACTACGCGTCTCTCAGCGACCATCTTGCCCTAGGGCTTGCCCCGTGATCCGCCAGGACACAAACAATTGACGCGTCTTCTCTTCTCCGCAACTGCTTCCACCTTCCCTTCCTCACCTCAAGACAAGAAAGAAAATTTTCTCACGAGCGTATCAATGTCAGCAGCTGAAGCTACCTGATCAGTCATTTGACATCTCTGAGAAATCTTGTATTCACAGAAAACTTTTGAGCGTCACGAGAAAAAAATTTTTTTTTTCCCCCTGAGAGAGAGCGTTGTGTGAGCTATCCGCCCTTCCCCTGACTCCACGAGCATTTGTCCCCCTCCTGTAGCTAAAAATTACAGCTTCGCCTTCTGACCCTCCCCTTTTCTCTTTGTATGTATGTGGAGAGGCAACTCGCTGACCTTGTAACAGAGTTGATTCGACCACAGCCAAGACCCCTTGATTTGTTCGACATGGGCAAAAGAAAGGGGCAGGGTGCGAATGTTCGCAGAAGGAAGAAGCTGGGCCTGCCACCGTATGACAATTCTGTGCAGCCCACAGCTGATGCTGCGCTTGCAGCACCACCTGCGGCTGCAATGGAGTCCAATCAAGGCATGGCGTCTGGTCCAGCGATGCTTCCCGCGCCTGCGATGTTGCCTGAGCCGGTCTCGCTCCCCTATCGGACGGACAAGGTGCTTCAAATGTCGGAGAAGGAGACCTATGTGCCGTGCCACCAGATGGAATACCCGTTCCGTGAGCCACAGAGGCCGCCCAGTAGCATAGACGTCCTCCGGGCCAAGAGCTTTGCTCGCTTCATTCGAACCCATCACACAGACATGAACACGCGCGTCACGGCCGGTGGTCGCGTGGTACCGGTGGGCCCCAATCCTCTTCCGCCAACTTTTTACTTGGACTTCATTGACCGTCTCCTCCAGAGTGCCGAAGTGATTGAGAATGACCCCACAGGACAGAAGGTCGTTCAGGCCATTGACTGGTCGGTTGGTGAACAGCACAACCAACAACAACAGGAACAACACGATGGTGAAGGCCTGCAAGAGCAACAGCAGCCGCAGCCGGACCCGGAGACGGAGCCAGCAGCGGCTCCCAGCCAAGCGCTCACGCTGTTCAGTCCTCCCCGGGTTGGCAAAAGTCCGGTCATAGATCTGGCCGGCAGTGATTCTGGCAGATCGGCATGCTCCAGCAGTGTCTGCTCCGAAGAAGCAGAGCACCACAACGATGCTGGCGAGATTGAACTCGACGAGAAAAGGTTTGAGATACTGACCACAATCTCCGACGGCAGCAAGCTCGTCCGGCTCGATGGAAGGGCCGTCTTCCGCGCTCTGGTCATGCACGATGGCAGCACTCGTCTGGAGAAGCTCTCGAGACACACTAGACGTCGCGAGCAGAAGGAGAACGAGCGCATCGCACGTGCTGACAAGGCCAGCAAGCTGGCGACTGCTGATGCAAAGACCAAGGCCCAGGAGGCGGTGAGTAGCTCACAGATTGCCAACACTGACGGAACGTCGAAAGAGATCCTTGTCGGCGCTCGGATAGAGAACATCAGGTGGGACACTAGCCTAGCCGAGCAGCTCATTGCTGCCACCAGAGCAAGGGAGGCGAAGTTGAACGACAAGAAGTCCAAAGACTGCCGCGACATTTCCAACGCATCTTCCTCGTCAGAGGGGCTCCAAAAGGCGATGCGAGGCCTCACAAAGAGAGGAATGTCAGCCGAGTGGAGCTCTGGCGACATTGAGGTTGAGCCGGTGGTCTTCTGCAAGGATGGTGTCATTAAATGTAGATACAGAAAGCCAGACGGGCATGAATACGTCAAGGACGTCACTCACTGGAGAGTGAAAAATGGCACCTCTCGGGAATCTTTCATTGCTGGCGTCAAGTCGATGTTCCATCGCGAAATGGTGCCTCCGCACGAGTCGTCGTCGTCGTCGCCAGCAGCGGCCCGACACAAAGCATCAAAGTCTTCGAATGCCAACTCAGAGGAAGCGGTGCTGGCCTCTGACGGAAAATATGCGCGCCCCAGTGGAGTGGCGGGGCTGAAGAAGCACACGGAGCAGACAATGCCACCTCCGACAGACACAAAGGCCCGTGAAGCGAGCGAAGGTGCCAAAGGCGCAGCCAAGGATGGCTCGTGTGAGGATCAGCAGTACAAGGGCCCGTTGCCGTGCAGCCTTCGCTTCGCTCGTGGCACGGAGATGATCATCACAGATCGGGATGACAGCATGCTCAGCTATGTCTTGTGGACTGCAGAGAGGCTCGAGCACGAGATTGGCGACCTTGACGCGGAATCAGGCAGGACCAAAGAGCGGTTGAGACTGATTGTGCGGAAGCTGGCAATGGACGCGGACGTGATGAGTGAAGGCGCCAAGAGAGCGCTGACAAACGAAAAGGGGTTTCACACAGTGGCACTGGACAGGCTGCGCAAGGAGAAGGAACGCGTCTTGTTTGCACTTCGCGAGCGCTTCAACATAGTCTCCCTCTGCCCATCAACACAAGGCTACCAACCATCCAAAATTCAGCCCGCACCAAACCCGCTTCAAGTTTGGGCTCACAGGATGGCTCACGACGTTGATCGCCGCGTCTTTGACGCAGACGCAAATAAAATCAAAAAGAAGCCTGCTGGCGCTGATGCTGGAGGTGATAAGAAGGAGCAGAAGGAGTCAGTGGCGGACATGGGCGACTCGGCAGCTGCCAACTGGTACGTGGCGAGTCAAGTTGAGGAGAATAACAAGAACAGCACGCCATCGTCGAGCCTGCTGAGTGAGAAGGAGCTCATCGATCAGAACTTCTTCCGCTACCAGCAGTCCAACATTCACACCCAGAAGGAGGCGACCATGTACCAGTCACTCATGCACCTTGGCCAGCCGCACGGAGGGGCAGCAGTCGGGGCCGGCGGACGCGCCGCTCCAGCGACCCAGCCCACCCAGCAGCAGCAGGAAAGTGCTGCGATGCACGCCACGATGGATGACTTGCCAACGGACAAAAATTTCCAGCAAGCAGCAACGATGGAGGACACTGCGCGTGTTTCCTCCGGAAGGTCTGTCCAGACCATGAACAGCGGCGACTCCAGCGCGCAGACTCCGCACGCAGCGTCAGAGGCGCATATTCAGGTGAGCTTCAACAAGCCAAGAAAGGACAGCGAGATAATCACGCCGGCCCAGCAACCCAGAGTGGTGGTCACTGTCCGCAATGAAGAAGGCGAGTGTGTTGATTTCAAAAAATTACAGGGAAACATGCGTCAGGCGTCAACTTCAAGCACCACTACTGGTTCCGACAAAACCATCAAGCCCGCTGCGTAGAATGCAGAGGGAGAGGCGATGGCAGCGACGGAGAATAGCGTCTTCAGCGAGGAGAGAGCGCAGGAGGTTGCACGTCTGGAAGAGATTTCCAAGCGGGTCAACTACAAGAGCTTTCCTGGTGAGACTGCTGCGAATTTCGAACTCCGTAAAGGCTGGAACCGTAAATTTGAGACGGCGAACGCTCATGCCAAGTTAGGACCGTGGAAGCCCAAGGACCGTTTCACGTTGGAGCCGCCCGTGCCTCTGCCTCCAGCGGAGACCAGTGACGACGCCGAGAAGGTAAGTGTCTTTTTTTTTCCCTGTGGCATATGACAGTCAGAGGAGTTTCGGGCAAGGAAAAATTCAGCTAACTGGTCCCACAGACTCAGACGAATGCATCTCACCCGATTGATCAGCCCTTGCCAACAGCTGAAGGCGGCAAACGCAAGAGCTCTTTCCAGCACTTGTCCGGCCAGAGTGCCGACGATGGTGGTCAGAGAGGCAGCCGAGCTGGCAGCCAGACTGGCAGCGTGATCGTGCATAGCGACGTGCGCGATGGCAATGAGGGCCCGGCCCCAAAAGCTCGCAAATTCAACCCGTCCGTCGAAGATTTTGCGGAAAAGAGCGAGGCAGAACAATACTTGGAGGACGTCCGGATGCACCCCAACGTGCCGTCGACCAATCCCGCAAGCAGTGCTGCCAACAAGGCCAAGCTCATATCTGCAGGCAGTGACAATACCACGCGGCCAGGCCAGCTTCTCACGGGTCCTCGCAACATCTTGGGTCCCCGTCCACCCGCTCCGTCGTCGGTGGTGGTGGCAAGCAACGAGACCAACGACAAGACCCAGGGCCAGCAGCAGGGGATCCAGCCTGCAGCGGCTACTGTTGGCTATCATGCTACCGCTCCCGAGTCTCGTCGAGCTCCCGCTACAAACGTGACAGGCAAGTCCAGCACGTCGCATGGTCCGACTCCGGCCTCGGGCAGCAGTGGCAGCCGCTCGAACCCCATTGATGTCGAAACGGCGCGTCCTCCCTCGCAGCCTGCAGCGAAGCCTCGCAGGAAGCCCAACGCTTATTTGGACGCGATCACGCGCGCCATGAACGAGGACAATTGGCAATGGGGACAGGTGAAAGCTCGACGTCAGGCTTCTGCTCAACTCCCGCATGGAGGCTCCGTTGGCGGTTCCTATCACCCGCCGCCGCCGCCGCCGATGCACAACGCACACGGACCCGTGTCACAGGCGAACTTCCCTGACTCAGTGCCGACCCAGACTCTTCTGGTGCCCGCGCACCAGCACGGCGGCCCGGTCTATGTGGTGGAAGGAGGTCCCAACGAGCAGCGCTTGGTGCCCTATCAGAACGGCCAGCAGAGCCAGCCGAGCCCGGTTTTTCTTCAGGGCCAGCGGTGGATGATTGAGACCGGTGGAATGGTCGTACCCCACCCTACCTTGAACCGTGGACCGCACCCTGAGATTCTCGACCCGTTCGACTCCATGGACTTTGGCCAGCCTCGTGCCTCTCGCCCCGTCATCAGCTCCGATCTGCCCAGCCACTACGCTCATCAAGACGAGTGGACTCTGCCGCCGCAGTACGCTGCTCCAGGAGCTCATGGACAGCAGCCACAGCAGCAGTCCGGCCGTGCAGCAAGCCAGGTCCCGCAGATGATTGGCCATGGACAGCAGCTGGTTCCTTACGGACAGCAGACGGGCTATGGACAGCAGCCTCGTTATGCCCCATCATCTGCCGACTTGGCAGCGCCGCAGAACTATGGTCCTCATCACGGTCAGCACAACAACGGTGGTCAGCGCAACATTGACCAGTACATCGGCGCCCAGTTCAACACCAATCAGTACAGCAGCGGCCAGCGCCACAGTGGTCAGTACAGCAATGGTCAGTACGGCCAGGCTCCATACGGCAATGATCCATACGACCCGGACCAGTACGACTACGATTGGGACGGCGTTTGCCCGCACCCGATTGGCGGCCACCAGAGGGGCAATGACCCTCGCTATCCTCCTGCTCCACAGCAGTAGAGGACGGCCAAAGTCATTCGACGGGGGCCGGCCACGATCGGGAGGCGGTCCTCCAAAGAGGAGGAAAATTTGGGAACAAAGACGAGGTGCAAGTACACGCAGCACGCTCGTAAAGACATGGAGGTGCAAGTACACGTAGCACACTCACCACAAGCTTCCAACTTGCATTTGGACCTGACCAGTGTATCAAGGGTCGACGAACTTGAGGTGGACAGATCAGGCCAGCAGTTTGAGGAAGAAAACAGAAAATTGAGAGAAGCAAAAGAAAAACCCCCCTTTTTTAATCTGCAAATGATTGGTCCTGGAAAGCATGGAGATAGGAGCACTTGTTTCTTTGTATTCCTTGAATAAAAGATTATTTTGCAGAGCATGATGAGCATTGTAGGTTGATGATTGTGACATTTGGTATTTGTATGGCAGTTGAGCGAGATGAAGCTATCGCCAAGTATGTTTGTGGTGATGGTCATGAGGGGCACCAACAAGCTGAGGACCATCGCTATTTTGAAATTGGCTATCGAGAATGCCCATAACTCTCCATAGATGATTATTTTACCTCTACGATAACACATTGAACACTCATTCCAACCACAGCGTCAAACTTGCAGCGGATCGTCACCGGCCCATCGGAGCCCAACTCCTACAGCCTCAAGAAAGCTGCAGCAAACACGCCGCGAAAAGCAGAGCAGCAAAAAAAAAAAAAAGGTAACAAACGGGAAGCTATAGAGAAAAAGCACAAAAGATCAAGAAAAAAAAATTGTGAAGATCCGCGGTTACGACAAGATCACCAAAATACAAAAAAAAAAAAAGTTCTCTCCAACACACCAGAGCCAGCATCAATTCGAGCCTGGAACCGATTCTCTTTCTACACTCCGACCTTCTCTCTCCCCGCCGCCGCGAACATCCTCGATATTATTGCTTCTTTTCCGCGCCCGCGTGCCGTTCGGTGACACGAGTTCCCGGTACTTGCCGCATTTCTTGATACGCTTACGACCTCGCGAAACGTCGAATATCCTGCCCAAGGGATTACACAATTCAACTCTTCACACTAGATTGACGCGAAACTATTCCGGTCCCATTCCGAGCCTCCGGCGCCAGTACATCGCTCTTTCTCGAGAACCCGCCCTGTTCCTGGCCACCCGCCTCGGGCCCGCTCATTCCCTCTGTGCGCGTCCGCCCACCCTCACCAGCACGCGCCTCTGGTGCTTGGAACAGCTTCGGGACAGTCGGAGGGGGGTATGGTGACCACTCGCCGAGCTCCACCGCCAGCGCAGGATGAGCCTACGCTTGGTGGGGGCGAACCGAAAAGAGGTAGGCTTTTATATTCGAGTTAAGGCTGCGGAATTTCTGTCTTTCTGTCGCTCGTATGCCAGGAGATTGGCATTGATCATCCTCCCGCTCTGCCTATTTGGAACTCATGATGGGGCTTGGCTAATGCGTCAACTGCTGTACAGACGACGAGGTAGAGGAGGACAAGGTCGTGACAGAAGAGGTGGAGCAAGAGCAGCAACAACCAGAGAAAGTGGAAGAAGAAGAGTATGGCTCGCCGTCCAAGAAACGACAGGCTGGGGAGGGCTCTGGCGAAGAGCGTGCTGAGAAACGGCGTCAGTTGACACCCACGGGCCACGGAACTGATGGCGGCTCGGGATATGCAGAGGTCAAGCCGGAGGAGGAGCAGGAGGGCCAGCCGGCGCAGGAAGGACCGAAGGGAAACACACCGACTGCCCAGACTCCAGAGGTGAAAAGCACAGAAAACCAAGCACAGCGACATGACCGAGGGAACTCACAGCAGGCCTCATCGTCCGCCCGGGCCGAGATTCTCGACACCGCGAGACAAATCCTGAAGCTCTACGCACACACCAAACGCTTCGAGTACCTGAGCGCCATCCTCAGCCGAGCGAGCTCGCGAAAGGGGCGACGCTACAAGGAGCTATACGAGAAGTTCCAGAGGCAGCGACAGCCTTTTCACACCAAAGACAACTTTATCCCGCCCGCCTCGCTCGAAGATGGCTCAGGCGAGACGACGAGCGTGGACAACCAGCGGTTCGCGCGGTGCATCAATTTTGTCACATTCGCCTCCAGCATGCTCGGCAGCCGCGACGCGTCCTTTGCGCAGCTCAACGACCACTTTTTTGAAGTCTTCATCGACCGCACCGGCGGGCGGACTGGCCACCTGCTCAAGCTGCAGGGCGAGATCCTGCTGGGCCTGAAGACGCAGGCGTACGTGTCGCGCGCCGTGGACACGGGCGGCGTGCAGGAGCACACGCTGAACGAGCTGTTCCCCTCGGACATGAGCGTCAAGCTGCAGGCGCTGCAGCCGGACCCGAGCAATGCTCGACTAGTAAGCTCGGAGCAGACGTTTGTGCGCCAGATCACGATGCGAAAACGGCATTTGCGGAACAAGGACACGCCGCAGCTGCTGTCTGCCCTAAAAGATGAGTACAAGTGGAACGATGTGCTCAAGGCTATGCTCGAGTTTCTGAGGCAGCATTTCGAGGAGATTGCGCAGATGCCGAGCGAACAGATTTGCGGCATGAATGACGATGGCGAGGAGGCGGAGGATATCAGGAGTGAGGAGCCGGTGAAGACGGCGCCTGTGATGTCGCAGCAGCAGCAGCAACAACAACAACAACCTTCTCCGGCTGCAGTGTCTGCGCGAAGCACGTCGGTCCAGAGCATGACGCCTCTTCGACAGCAGCCTGTATCCACCCCAGTCGCAACAGGTGCCATCACTTCGCCGCCAACGCAAGGATCATTGCCAGTGACGCGACCGACACAGAGCTTGCCAAACACCCAAATGGCGCCAACTACAGCAGCAGCAGCAGCAGCAGCAGCAGCATCATCATCCTCACAAAATATACCTCCTCAAACAGCTCCTGCCACCATGGCATCGTCTGTCCAAGATCCTGACGATGATATTCTGATGAAGGCCATCCAGGAAGCCAACCAGGCCATGGACATGTCCAACTCTTCATACTCGCACAGCAACGCGAACGGCAACGCGCAGCACTACTCCAACTCGTTTGGACAATCATCCCAGCCACCAAACAACCATTCCTCTTCTTTTACATCCTCAAAACCTCCTCACCTCTCCTTTCAGGCACCTCTTCAATCCGGCAATCAGGCACAGAACGCTGTGAGTCTGGCGCCAAACGGCCAGTCTCAGCCAACCCATCAGCTCTACGAAATGGCGCGAGAAGCGACCAACGGGCGACCGGCACCACAACAACAACAGCAGCAACACCACCACCACCAACAACAACCCCACAATCACCATCACAACCATAATCATAACCATCACCAGAACCATCACCAAAACCAACCTCAACAACCGCACACGCAGTCCCACACACAAAGCCAATCTCAGCCCCAATCTCAACAAACCCCCTCCTCCTCAAACCCCCCTTCCCGGCGCGCAGGCTCCCAATCCCAACGTCGTCCCTGGACGCAAGAGGAAGAGAAAGCTCTCCTCGACGGGCTCGACGCCGTCAAGGGCCCGCACTGGAGCATGATCCTGCAACTATACGGACCGGGCGGCAAAGTCAGCGAAGTGCTCAAAGACCGGAACCAAGTGCAGCTCAAAGACAAAGCGCGGAACCTAAAGTTGTGGTTTTTGAAATCAGGTGGCGAGGTGCCAGTGAATCTGCGCGCCGTCACGGGCGAGCTCAAGACGCGCGCGCCGGCCGCTATGCGCAATGCCGTCGCTGCGGCGGCGGCGGTGGGGCAGGGCGGGCCTCCGCCTCCGCCGAATGGGGTGGGTCAGCCGCAGGTGGGTGTTCACCAGGGCCAGCATGTGGGTTTACAGGCGCAAGGGCAAGGGCAGGCGCAAGGACAGCAGCAGCAACAACAACAGGCGTGGGATCCGAATAATAGTCCGTACGCTCCCTCTGCGGCGCCGTATGCAACAGCACCACCACCACAAGCGCCTGGGACCGTGTCTGCGGCGGTGGCAGCAACAGCAGCGACAGGAGGATCAGTCGGTACGGCGGCGGGTTCGCGAGATGGGGCTACTGATCTGAGCCAGAGCCAAAGTCAAGGCATGCAGGCGCCCATGGCCGTCGATCAGGGGATGGGGTTCGATGCGTGGGGCAGCGATGCTGCGGATGCCGCTGCGGCCCAGGTCATTCGCGACTTGACGGGTGGGCTGGACTTTGATTTGCTTGGTGCGGATCTTGCGGGTGATTTGAAGGTTGGTGGTGATGGTGGTGACGAAGGGGCTGGGCAGGATGGGAATGGTGAGGATGGTGCTGCTGTCACCGGTACTGATGTGGCTGGTGAGAGCACTGCTGCTGGTGAGGCTGGTGAGACTGGTGAGACTGCTACCACTGCTACGACTGATGCAAATGCAATTACCGAGTCGAAAGCTGGATCTGCCACAGACGGTGGCGATGGTACGAGCAAACCAGGTAAACCAGCAACAGGCGAACCAGAGGCAGCACCAACAGCCGGAACAGACACAAACACAAGTACAGCGACAGACGCAGCGACACAAGCAGGCATGAACGGAGTATCAGATCCCATCAATACTGACATCAACACCAGCACCAACACCAACATCGACATCGACATAGATGTATCCGGCGCAGCAGTAGCCGCCGTCGCCGCAGCCATGGGCGTGGGCGTGGGCGTAGGCGTGGACGACGCTGCCGCTACCACTACCACTACCCAACCTCCCAATCTCCCAAACACTTCCAACGGACTACTGACAACAAGCGACTCGGCTATAACCCCAGTCCCAGTCCCAGTCTCAACCGCAGAAGCGGCGCCTGCAATGCTGGCACCTACAGGTTCGGAACCCGTGATTCCGGAGCCAGAGCCAGAGCCAGAACCAGAACCAGCATCGGAACCAGTGCCAGACACAGACGCGGGCGCGGAAATGTCACTTGCGACGGACGATTTTCCGGGTATGGGCACGGGTACCGATGCCACGAACGGAAAAGTGGCAAGTGCAGATGTGGACGTGGGTTCGGATACAGTCATAGGCGAAGACGTGGATGCGGAGCTGGACGTGGACGACTTCAGCGCTGCTGCGGCGACTGCGGCTGCTGAGGCGTTTAAAGGTGGGGATCTTGCTGCTGTTTAGTTCTGAGGTTTTTTTGGTGCTGGCACTAGCGTTTGGTATTGGCATGGCTTTGGCTTTGGTCTTTTTTTTTAGAGCTGGAGCTGGAGCTGGGGCTGGCGTTGACTTAAGGATGAAGGATAAGGCGTAAACTGGAGCTGAAGTCGGAGCTGGATCACAATCATTAGCACCAGGATCAGAGTCGAGGAGAAGAAAGGAGACCATGAAGGAAAAAAAGGGGGGTGAGTGGGAAAGATGCATGCTGAACAGCCCTCGCGCCGTGTCGTGCCGCGCCGCGGTGTGTGATGCGATGCGTACTGTTGCATGAATTGCATTAGTTTTTGGCTGGTCACGTCTATAGATGCTATGCTGTGGTTACGCTGCCATGGTTATGGTCACGAGCATAGAACTAGATGAAGGCGAAGACGAAGACGAAAAGAGATAAAGACAAAGGCTCGATAGAGACGCGATAAAGACGCAATGAAGAACTCGTGTGAGATTCGAAGATCCAACGGATACTCCGGTAGAGATGCGATGAAGGCAAAGACAAAAGACGGAAATGCAATCATGCGGAATTGACGAGCACAATGTCGTGAACGAAGATTTGCACGAGCATGTGAGCAGGTGGAATGGATTTCTATGTTCGAGTCTCGGTATGCGGTGGTCCAAAGACTATAGGTAGGTACCTCTACACACGGATGCTCCAGCTAGCTCATGGCATTACTCAGACGCTAGAAGAAGTCCTGATAAGATGGATAGATTAGAAAGAAAATCCACCTGTTATATTTGTGGATTGATGGAAACTCCACGTCTTCAATCCGATTTTGGTTCTTATTTGCTGAATACTAGTGATGTGCTTGGGCAGTCAGATCAAGAGGAGAGTAAGGTGGAGGAGGGGATGGTGTCGATCATCACAGCCAACACATTTGAGGTTATTGTTATGCAGCATTAACGAGAGGATGCTATTGAGAAGATTGCGAGTACAGGCCTATGATGAGCGAAACGTGGGTCAAAAGAGAGCTCATACTAAGAACTGGATCTGGACTTAAATTTCGTACTGTCATCGTGATATTTCATGTTCACACGTTCATTCATATCGCGGTTATACACGAGTTCGCAACCAGTTTCACTTTACCGACTTGTATGTATGTACACATTCGAGCATTCTCATTCCTAAACACTCCCATACTCAGACATTCACATGTTCACACACTCACGCACTCACGCCTGCATATATATCGAGCGTCTTGCCCCTTGAGCTCTCACCTCCTTCCACCACCTCTTCACTCACTCACCCACTACTCAACCGGCCAACCAAACCATTCAATACCGCCAACCCCTCCCCCTCGACTGAGCACCATACAGCGCCTCCTTGAGCCCAGCCGTCGAAATTTCCACGACCTCAGCGTCATCTCTCTCCTCACCATCCCTCCTTCCCCTCCCACCCCTCTCCCTTCCTCCAGTAGCGTATCCTCCAGCCGCGTGTCCTCCAGCAGCACCAGCACCATTATAAGTGCCATAAACATCCGCGTTCCTTGCACCCACCACATCCAATAGATCCCCGTTCCTCTCATTCCTCCCAGTCAGAGCATCTGGTCCACGACGACCACGACCAGGCAAGAAGCCTGTGGGCCAGAAACTATTACTCCACCGGCTGAACCTGCTTTCTTGGCCTCCTGCTCCGTTACTTGTGCCGACGGATGCGTTGTGGTTGTGAGTTTGAGAGGAGCGGGCTGCGAGGGCGCTGGCGCTGAAGAAGGTGGCTGCTCCTGCTCCTGCTCCGGCTGCTGCTCCTGCTCCCACACTCGCACCCGCAGGATAACCGTGACTCGCCAGGACAGCAGCGCCGTGCCCATCAGCACCAGCACCAGCACCAGCAGCACTGCTCATACCCGGCGCACTCCACCCAGCGCCCGCTGGCCCTCCTCCCCTTGCACCACTCACGCCTGTTCCTCCACCACCACCACCTCCACCACCCTCCCACCCCCAGATATCCATCTGCGCAACCGTGGCGCGGCGCATAATCGCCCTCCTGCGCATCCACCAGACGATCGCGACCAAGGCCAGGACCACGGCGACGACGATGCCCGCTGCCACGCCGCCTCTTTGTGCCGCGCTCAATCCGCCGTCGTCTTCGCTGCCATTGCTTCCCGAGCTTTTGAATGAGCCTGCTGCTGCTGCTGCTGCTGACCCTGCGGAGCCGGTCTCGGTCGCGCCCGGGTCGGCGTTGAAGGTGGGCCATGCGGATGTTGGTGTGGGGCAGAGGGGGAGGTTTGGGAGGGATAAAGATGAGGATGGTGTTGGGTTGGGGATGGGGTTGAGGGATTGGGGTTGGGGTTGGGTGTATATGCTCCCGGACTCGAGGCGGGGGTTGAGGAGGAGGTTGGTGGTGGTGCGAGTGGAGTCGTCGGTGGGATGGGTGAGAGAGCGAGCGCGGAAACGGGCGTAGGCGAACGGCGGTGTCGTTTGCGGCGTGTATGTTACTATCACTGGCGTTACGCCGCCTGAGACGGGAGCCGTGGCGATGGGTGAGGGTATTGGCGAGGTGAGCAGGCACAGGTCGCCGCCGGATTGGGTCACGATGGTGTAGTATGCCGCCAAGGCACTGGTGCTCGGACTAGGGTTGGGAAAATCGGTGACGGCGCTGTAGATGCCGTTGGTGTGGCCTGCGAACCTGCCGGAGGAAAAAGCGCTGGTCACGAAGCCGGTCAGGGGGTTGATGGAAGGCATGGCAGCAGCGGTGTTGACTGCGAATTCCTGGCTCGTTGATGCGTCGGAAGAGGTGCTGGTTTTGATGAGCGCATTGGCAGAGGCTCGTGCTGTGGATTCGACAGCCAGGAGCTTGCTGGTGCCTGACTGAGCGCTTGGCTGTTTGTCTGGCGATGTTGTTAGAGCGGCGGAGGTGAGCTGTGCGGAAGACGACTTGCTTGACGAGATCACTGCTCGTGCCTGTGTTTGTGACGCTGTCGAGCGCAGGAGAGTCGCAGGGACGGCACTGCTCGGCTTTGATGATTCTGAGCCCATTTTGATTTGAGTTACTGAACGGCTGGGTGTTCACTCGCGATGTGGTATCGTGCTTTTTTCTTCAGGTCTTGTTGATGATATTGATAGTACAATCACACGACCATGTGCACCGGATGTATATATACAAAGACGACCACCGTCAACGAACAATGCACAATAGGAGAAAAAGGTTTGGTGGCGCTCTAATGTGAGGAAACAGCCTCACGACGGCGTGCAGATATGGCTTGCGCCGGACGCGTACGCTGCCCGCACCGTGGCTTGACAAGGGAAAAGCTTCTAGTTAGCTTGACCAGAGCAACAGTAAAAAGAGAAAAAGTCTAGTGTGTGACAGAAGGTAATGAGAAATCGTTCGGCAATGATTGAGACGGCACCAGCCTCATCTTCACTCCCAAAGGAAAAGCTCAGCATGCTCCTGCCCATTGTTCCTGCTATAGCAGCACCAGCTCCAAGCCTGCTCAACCGAGGAAAAGACTCGTGCATTCGACGGTGCGGAGACATTGAGAGAGAACAAGAAACACAAGAGGTGCATCCTCTGGTCTGATTCGATGCCCGCCGTGGTCCGAGGTCGCTGTTTGATCGTCAAAAACCCGCAGCAGGCGTGCTGATGGTGCGTCTGCTAGCTTGAAAAAGGGGGGGGTTCCGCCGTTATCGATATCGGATCGAGCTTCCGAGAGACTCAAAAGTTGCTCGAGATTTGTCGGATCACATGAGCAGGACATCAAAACGTTTTTTTTTTCATCTTCGAGAAACATATAGAGACAAGATCTCTTGAGCCTTGTCCCTTGATCCTCGTCGCTTGATCAAGTATTCAAAGAGGCTGAGGCCCCAAATCCAGGCACATGCTTTTCTGTCGGCAGGCCTGTGGATCAGCATGCATACAGCCGGCAGCCAGATGCAGTGCAGAGGCGAAGAGCAGGACTCCTACCCCGGAGCAGACAGAAAACTCCTCGCCAGACCAACGGAACGGGGTGTAGCACAGGAGGTAAGGCGGCAAGGGGTCGGAGCCAGAGTCTACAGACAAGCGAGCCACGGATGCATGACCGGGGATGCCATCAAGCAGCGAATCGAGCAGTATGAATTGACAGCGGACAGCGGAAACAAAAAGAGAGAGAGAGAAAAACAAGTGTATGGTGGGACAAGACGGCCACAGAGCTGCTGCTGCTGCTGCTGACGGCTGCTGCTACAGGACACGGATCGAGCGTCTCAGCAGATTCAAACAGAAAGAAAAAGAGACTGGCTGACTGGGCTCTGAATGTGGCAGGGGTGGGCCAGCAGAGACGGGTCCTGTCCTGATATCTCATTCGCAGATAATCCAAAACCCCATCAGCGTCTTTGATCACGAGCCCCGCATCTGGCGGAGAAACGAGGCCCACGACGGCAGAGCCAGGCCGCGTAGACAGCCCACACTGGCATGTAGATAGACGGAGTAGAGCAGGGCATGCATGGCTGCAGGCAGTTGTGAGGGTGTTGGCCGTCCTTGCTTGATGCTGCTTCCTCTCTTGCTGACAACTCCGACAGAGAGACAGAAGTGATGATGATTAGATGCAAGCGAGTCTTTGCCGTCAAGAGCTGATTCGCCACTCGCCTTTCTGGGCCGTTACACCGCAGAAAGGAATGATAAAAGCGGCCCTCTTTTTTTTTCTCTTTTTTTTTGGGCTCTTCTGAGAAGACAGACATGTGATGACTAGGAACAAATATTCATCTAGTGAAGTATTGTGGATGCCGTCGTCGGAATATTCCATCAAATAGTGAGGCTCGCGATGACTTGACACGCGCTAATCGGGCGCCCAGCCAGAAAATTTTCTCCCCGCCGCGTCGCCTTTCACCTGGAGAGCGAATTCGCGGCAAGTCTTGGCGCGGAACAGAGCGGAGTTGCGCCCGCTATACAAAGTGAAGGTACCTGGAGATGCAGAGGGAGAACCCTTTTGTTCAGGAATCTGCGACGGAGAAAATGTGCACAGCGACTTAACAATCGAACCACAGAGTTCATATTCTCATTTAATGATTGCCTGGAGCATAGATGACTCTAGCACACTGAAGTACCGCGAAGTGAGGATATACCATCGTCAGACAAATAATATCCACATCACTGCCAGACTTTGTACTTGTTGTATTGTCTCTTGCTCCCTATCTCTCTTAATTTCAATATGTTATTGCCAAAATATATTGTCTCCAATAACAGGGTGTTAGATTTTGGCAGCCTCTTAGGTGTAGAGTATATTATTTAAATTGAAAACCCACTCTTCTCTCTCTCACTCCCTTTTCTTTTCTTTTTTTTTTTTTTTGGCTCGCTTCGCTCGTTATCGATACACGTAGAGCGGAGTAAGAGGGGTAAGTAAAAATTCTATCGCGAGAAAAGCGTCTTGTGTACGAATACAAGGAAATTGAAGTGCAAAATACTTCTGTTTAAGTAAAGATAAAATCATTATTCTACCCTTTTGATAAATTCGTTAGACTATTTCTCCGCTACAGCGCAAATTTGAGTTACGGCGTCGGAGAGCATCTCAAATCCAAAACATCAAGTCGAGGCGACTCAGAGCCCCTTTACACACTACATCTAGTTCGGGTTTCTCTGAAAAGAAAAGAAAAGAAAGAAAAAACAAAAAAAAATAAAAAATCCACAGCTTGAGTCCAAGGAGTGGAGTGAAAGAACATCACATCTTCAAGACACCTGATTAATACTACATAGGAGCAAGCTACTCAACCACCTCAACACTTGTCTCTGAAATCAGCATCTGCTCACTGATCACAACCCACGCATCACGATCTGCGTACCTGCCGAGCTACCCACCTACCTACCAATCACCACCACCACCACCTCATACCCAAACCTCAACACTCACCAAACACACCACACCAAATGCCAGCCGACTACGCCACCGCGACCTACTGGACGGACCGACTGCGCGACGAGGGCGCCGGCCCGGGCTTCGACTGGCTCCTCGCGGGCGACGACGCGGGCCTCAAATCATTCATCCAAGAAACCATTGCCCAACTCTCGTCGTCGCCGTCGTCGTCGTCGTCCTCCTCTACCACCCCTTTAACCAGCACCACCACCAGCACCACCAGCACCACCACCCCTGCCTCCTCTCCCACACCCCTCCGCATCCTGCACATCGGCCCCGGCAGCTCGACGCTGTCGCTCTGGCTGCGCGACCTGCCCCCATCGCCCAGCGACGTCGTCCACGTCGATTTCGCAGATTCCGCGCGCGAGTTGGGCCAGCGGTGGGAGCGAGAGCGATGGCCTGACGACCCTGCACTCTCTTCCACCACCGGCACCTCCACCTCCACCTCCACCTCCGCATCCTCTGGCCCAGTCAAGCGCATGCACTGGCTCACGACGGACCTGACCCGATGGGCGGACGTCCACCGGCTGCCCTCCCTCACCCAACCTCCCACCTCCCCTACCCCTACCCCTA
>JANIPN010840390.1:0-14242 GCA_027478595.1 Erythroxylum anguifugum
TACCGAACACACCCCCTTCGGCACTTGATTGAAAGGGTGGACCATACGTGGATGTGATCTCGTATGGTGATAGGGTGGAGCCCTCAAGTGCCATGCGCTCGAAGCCACACAATGTGGGCAAGATTGCACGGGCCCGCAGTCCTGGATCCACGCTTAGGGGACCTGCAGCGAGGCTATCGGTTTGGGACAGATGGTTGCCCCGATCTAGGCTGGTCCAGCCGGCCTTGACTTTGACGTGGCGCTGCGTGGAGATGACGCTGCTGGAGTCTACGGCCTGATATGGCTTCGCGTGAGGATATGAGATCGGATCTAGAGCCGAGGCGCGCCGTATCGTTCGGTCGGTGGCGAGCGGAACTTCTCCAGAATCCGCTCAATCTCGGCTGAGCGCAAAGCCTGACAGAGTGCCCCCAGACTGTTGAGTGGTGCGTATAAGATGGACTGCAACGCCCGGTAGCTTATGGAAACTCTATCTGCGCTGCGACAACACCCATCATCCATTCGAGGGATCACGCACGTCCATCCCGACGGGCTCTCCAACATGAAGGTCACAGCTACGGCCGCGCTGGCTCTGCTCGCCGTGAGCGTGTCGGCTGAAGACATTTGCCCATTCCAGGACAAGACAAACACCGGCTACAGCATCTGTGGCCGCACTGGAGACGTGTGGTGGCCCAAACAGATCAACAAGTTCAAGTCCAGCACCAATGATCGCGCCGATTGCGTCTTCGCCTGCCAGTTCAACTCCAAGTGCCAGTCGTTTTCCTACAACTCCAAGGATAAGACCTGTCGAACTTTCAGTCGCTCTCTGTTTGGCCAATTGTGGCTGCCCAATAAGCGATCAACTTCCAAATTCTGGGCAAAAGATTGCTTCACGAGACCGGCAACCTGTGGCACTCCTACCGGCGGCGGAAGCACTGGAGGCGGTGGCGGCAGCACCGGAGGAGGCAGTACTGGCGGCAGCGGTGGCAACAGCACTGATGATGGCATTTTCACTCCGACGACCGTCTCATTCCTCCAGCCGACGAGCTCTGATAGCCCTCCTTACTCTGGCGGTTCCGTGCCGTTCCCAACTGGCGACCTCCAGTTTACTGCGACTTATTCGTACGAGGACGATCCACTTCCAACTGTGACACAAACGGGTAGTTCCACGATTGCTGGCATTGCTGGACCAACAGATCTTCCGACTCGCTGTGTGATGGACCCTGCAGCTTCGAACCAGGTCTTCCACGTTATTGACAAGACAAACGGCCCCATCGTTTCACGATCAACCGCCGGCCCTGGCCCGGTAGCCACCCCGACCTCTCAAGCCCAGGCAGACGCGCTTGGTGATCCTAACGATTTTGTTTATCCTGACTACAATTTCGTGCAGCCAGCAGGCGCCCCGGCTAATACTTACGATCTCGTTCTGGCCGGCTCACCACCCAGGTACATTGCTCGAACATCCACAGGCAATGTCGTGTTCGCCGATTCGTCTACGGGACCCAATTATGTCTTGCGAGGAGGTCAGCGCATCGTCACGACCATCTTCGGCGTTTCTTGCCAGGGTAAGATCACAATCAAGCAGGGTGGCACAACCTACAATTGGCAAGTCAACGGCGAAAGCACTTCCATGCCGGCGGGCGATGGAAGCGCCAGCTTCTACACGCTTACTGCACAGGCAGCAGACAAGTCTAAGCTAAAGAAGCGGAATCAATGGACTGAAGGCCGGGTGCCGCGCTGCCCGAACAATCCTTACAATCTCCAGGCGCGGCTATTCCCAGGGGCTCGAGGAGAGAATCCGAATGGATGTGGTTCGGCTACGACAGACCTTTTGGTTCCGGACTTCACCTTCGGCGGCTGCTGCAATGACCATGATAACTGCTTTGACAACTGTGGCAAGACATTTGAGACGTGCAACAACGATTTCCGGAACTGCATGCGAGGCAGTGGATGCGCCTATGCAAACCACTGGTACTCACGGCCGGTAAGTTCTGTGTATCCTTCGTTCCTGAAACCTTACTAACTAGCCCAGTTGTACCTTGCATGTTTGGGCTGGGCCGATTTCTACGCCAGTGTCGTCTCAGGATCGTCTGGCGTGAGCGCGTTCCGTGAAGCCAACGATCAGCGATGCAAGTGCTACTGCCAAGGTGGCCAGGAGATGTGCAACGTCGGTGGCAGCAACCAATGCATCAACCTTCGCGGCAACGATGTGAATAACTGTGGTGGCTGCGGCCGTCAATGCCCTCAGGGAAGCGTCTGGTGGGTTCTTTCTTACGTCTCAAATGAACTCTGCTAATCATGATGTGATAGCAATAACGGTAACTGTGTATGCCCCCGCGATCAGTGCGGCACACGTTGCATCAATCTTGGGACGCACCCGCGTAACTGCGGGACTTGTGGCAATGTATGTTCCACAGGCTACTGTGTTGGTGGCCAATGCTACAACCCTCCGCCGGGCACGTGCGCGGCGGGCGAGGGCTTCAAGAACGGCAACTTCCCCCTGGTAAACAACGCTTTCAGCTTCGACGGCTGGAACGCGCAAGGCGACGCGAATACTTGGGCCGGCGCCGTCATGGATGGCGGATCCGATGATCGTACCGGTCTCGTCATTGACCTTCCCGGCGCCAGCACGATGACGGTCTCGACGGACGTTAAGGTCTGCCCCGGCACCGCGTACTCCTTGACGTTCCTCGGTCGACAGCCGTATGCAGGCCAGGGCTCGTGTCAGTTCCGCTCCTACATCGGCAATCGCCTCATGGCGGATTGGACCAACGTGCCTGTCTCTGGCGGCAACTTCAACAACTTCGGCCCGTACAATACGAATCCCTTTGGCCCGGGTGACGGGACGCGCATGAATGGCGCCGAACAATTGGCCCTGTTCTCGCTCCAGGTGACATGCACTGGTCGGTCCTCCGTCCGATTCGATACCTTCTCGCTGGTGCCGCAATGAGCATAGAATCCAACGAGGAGACTCACGTATTTTCATGTATACAGTAATAAGTAATTCATGACACTGTTTCATATCTGCCATACATTTTTCACATTGTGCTTCGTTTGTGGTAATGATAGGTGATCAACAATCATGCGGCGGATGTCGATTCTCACGAGGCTGTATTCTTATCCAAGCCCAACTTATCATTTTGAAGCGTTGCCGGGCGAAGGTTTTTCCGAGTGGGTCGGCACCCGCCACCCAATTTGCCTCTTGCGGCGAAAAAGGATGGAAACGGCTACCAGAGCCGCGAATCCCTTTCTTCTCGGTTGGACTTTCGCGCAGCGATCAGACGTGATCTCATGCATCTCCTGCCTCAGCCTCCGTCCTCCATAAACTCGACACATTACCCTGATCTGGATATCCGATCGGCTGGCGGATCCTTTCTCCACTCCAAACACACTTTCGAAGACCATTCTCTTGCTGACGGCCATTTGCAACACCCGCCAGGCGCCATTATAGAGCGACTTCTTTGCTGTCCATTCGTCTTTCCTCAACTTCCTCGAAGCGGACGTTGCGCATGCCTTGCTCGTGCCGGTGAGCCCTGTGAGAGGGCGTGGGGGAAACAATGACGACGCTGTTGTCGAATGCCTTCGGGCGCAAGAATCTGCTGGCCGGCGTCGGTGTTGGACGCAGTCAGCAGCAACCCGACAAGCAAGATGATCGATCGCGCGAGCCGTCGAACGTGTCACCACACACACCTGCCGCGCAGGGACGCACTGCTGATCCCGGTCTAGGGATTCGTATGCAGGGGAGTCAAGATGCCGGCGATCCTCGCGGAGGCGGACGTGAGGGCATGCCCATGGCGCCGCAGTACGGCGAACAGACGGGACAATCGCAAAGCCTGTTCGGCGCTGCGCCCGGCAACCCGATGAACCAGCCGCTCTGGACGCCTTCCGAGGCTAAGCGCAATGCGCCGTATGCGATTCGGGATCCGGTATCGATGCACCTGCTCATGGAGAATGCGCTGGAGGACAGCCGCCGGTACGAGGTGCTTTCGGAGGATGGTGTAAAAGCCACGCGCACGGAGCTCGAGAGCCTGGCCGGCCGCATTGAGGGGGCGCAGCGCAAGTTGGCGCTGGAGACCAAGGTGCGCGATTCGAGCAAGAGCATGAACCAGACGGATCGAATCGACGAAGCCGAGCAGGCGGCGCAGCGTTGCGAAGCGTTGCAGGATGAGTTGAATAAGCTGCGCGATCAAGAGCAGGCGCTCCAGCGACGATTACTGGAGCATACAGCAGGAGTGCTACAAATGACACACAAGGGATATTTGAAAGACCAGGCAGAAGCAAACCAAGCGGCGGAAGCGACATTCGACCATTCACATTTCTACGAGCCCTCTATGCTTTTGGACTCGTTGGATAGTGGTGGTGGTAGCGGCGGAAAACTCACGGAGGAGCAGGAAAATATGATCCGCACAATCCAGTCACGAGTGGAAGATCTGAACTCGCGGATACGACGGACTCTACGCGATCTCAATGCTCCACCGCGTGACATTCCTGCCGCTCCGCGAGCCAACAACGACCCAGCAGAAGCCATTGAGAACACGCTGGATCAGGTCAACTCGCTCGATCAGTGCTTCGCGGTCATGCAACAAGTCCAATCGAGTCAAAGACAAGAGCAAACGATGGCGAAAGGCAAGGCTGATGAAGCGGGGCGTAATCTGGGCGACATGAACCAAAGTCTATACCAGACCATCAAACGTGCTGATGCAAAGGCACCTATCGACGTTCCACCACCCTCCGAAGTCGGTTCACTCACTGAGCAATTGATGTACCTCGAGCAAGTGCAGAGGTCCATTCAGATTCAGTCAGAGAAGGCTGCTAGTTTTGATGGGGTGATTACCGGGCTGTGGCAGATGTTGGCCAAACCGGAAGATGGCGAGTTTTCGCTCATGGCATTCTCATCCAAGATACAGGAGATGAACATCAAATTTTCTAGTCTGCAGGATCAGAAAGCGGTATTACAACGCCAAATACAACAGCAGCGTGAGGCGAATGACTCTGAGGTGGCCGGAAAGAAGGAAGCTGAAATCACGGACCTAAAGAGTCAGCTCGAAAGGGCGAAGACCGATCTTGAGAATGTCGAGCGGGACATGGAGACCCGAGTAGAGGAGCTCAGCTCGCAAATCACGGATCTGGAAACGGACAAAGTTTCGATGAATGCTGAAAACCAAGCCACAAAGGAAGGCGTGACTAAAGAGCTCGAAGTCGCGAAACAGGCTCGCAAACAAGCCGAAGACCGGGCGCAGAAGGTCCAGACGCAGCTTGATGAAGCCCAAAATCTTAACGATCTCAACACCAAAGCCATCAAAGCCGATCTTGAAGCCAAGACCAAGGCGGCTACCGAGGCGGAATCAAGTTTGCACGAGCTTGAAGGCGAAGTAGCGCGATTGGTCACAGAACTTACTATCACCAAAGCTGAACTCGATGGTGCTTACGGTACACGAGCAGAAAGAGCCGCCGAACGTGACCCAGAGATGCAGGAACGCGTGAAGGGGCTAGAGAAGGAGTTGCAGGAAATGAACACGGATTATGAAGCCATGACCAAAGCCACGATTGAGCACGAGAAAGAGAAGGATCAGTTTGAATCGCTCACGGACGAACTCCGCGACCGAATCGAGAGTCTTGAAACGGAGCTGCAAGAAGAGCGTGTGCAGCAGCTTGGCTCAAAAGGTGGCGAAGGTGGAGGGTCTTCAACCAGCGCTGCGGTGCTACGTAATGAATTTAAGAAGATGATGAAGGATGCACGTGAGGGACACTCGAAAGCATTGAAGGTAAGTCAGCCGATTTGGTTTGCCGGCTAGGTGGCTAACGAGATTAGGCGGAGAAAGACGATAAGCGTAAACTCGAGGCTGAAATCCGACAGTTGAAGCGCGACGCGATTACGAGACATGGCAAGGCGGCTGCCTAAGTAACTAGATGGAAGTAGACGGGGAAGTCTAGGGAAAGCACGACTGGCCATTGTGGATTTCCTGCCCGCTCCAACATGTAGACATTTCAAGCATCAACGGAGTCCATGTTTCGGGTGGCATAAAATCCTAAGCATCGGTGTTCGCATACTATTCAGCATGGCTAGCGTTCTGGACTCAGAGCAGCGTTACAAGCCTACGGAAGACACGAATGTATCTTACCCGGAACCACGCCTCAGTGAAGCCATCGATTTGACACAGAAGATGTCGAAGTCGGCACCAACATCTCCCCTCTCTCGCTCGCTCGAATCGCTCTTCCGACGGCCGTCGACCGAGTCCATATTTCCGGCACCGGTCTTGAGCGCCAGTGAGAGGTTGGCAGAACTTCCCACCACACAGACAGTCGTCGCTGGCGGGGCCACGTTCGAGATGATTGCAGCGCCCTCCGGTATCGAGAGCCCCCTAATCACCCCTGTCCACTATCCGCATATCCTGGATCCTATCATTGAGGAACGAAGTTCCGCCAGCCTCCGCAACTCACCATCGCTCAGTACGAAACAACAAGGCGCTATTGTCCGTGAGCTGTCGCTTCGAAGGTCGGCTAAGCTTCTCCGAAACCTCGCCGAGGCCCGCCGCAAAACCTCCTTCAGCCTCACAGATGTCACCCTATTCAGGGCTCTCTCACGCTTTCTCGATACTTCCGATTCCTCACAAACCAGCTTCGACCCTATCCCAGAAGTGTGGCCAATTATGCCTCCTCACGAGCCACCAGATCGCATGGATACGCCTCCTGGCTTGCCGAGCTTCAACACACGCGCCGCGCGCAACTATCGCTTGCCGCGTCCCCCCCGCCGTGCCCGCATTCCTCGAAGTCGTTCGATTCGCGATTTTACACCCAGCGCTCTTCGCAGGAACGTTCGCGAGAAGATCGAAGCTCAGGTCGCCCTCGATGAGTGGCACCATCAGACGGACGGCTTGCCTCGCGGGGTTGTGATGCGTGGCCACGATGGAACTCTCGTTCGCGGGAGCTGGAAACCTTTGCCGTCAGGGCATACCGGTCCCCCAGCAAGAAGAAGAGGAGGAGGAGGAGGCGGCGACGGCGTTGCTCGTGCCGGGAAAGGTCGTGCCGGCAGCACCCCTCCGCTGAATGAGCTCATGCGCCAATACGGACTGGAATACCCGATCCCCATGTCAAGTCTAGACACGCCGCGTCCAAATATCGACTCAGTGCTGGCGGAGACACCGGGACCAAGGCCGTATGATGCCCCTACGCAGCATAGACGCGAAAGATCCAGCTCGTCTCGTGGCCCCTCGAGGTACTCCCGCGCTCGCATGTCGCTGTTGGAGTTCTGTTGCGGCTTACGTGAGTGTCGTATTGGAAGAGGATGAATGTGTGTCATAGTCGTCCCTCTTCGACGAACGACGTCGTATTCGAATAGCATGAATTACCTTCCCCTCACAATACCATGCATCTAATCTATCGATCTATCGATCTATCTTATCTCAGTCACTCTATCCCTTTCTATGATACAGTGCCAATCGACCAATCAATTACCCACCTCTATTACCGCAGTCCCCTTGCTAGCTCTCTTTTCTTCTTCTCAAGCAACCTTCACCTCCTTCTTTAACTCCGTCTCTTTCAGATCGGTAGGCAAGGCCATCTCTTCGTTGTGCGTCTGCATCTTCGCCCTCCGCTTCCGCTTCCGATTCTCCTCCCGTCCCGCCCGGCGCTGCCGCCACTGCCACTCGACGAGGATCGGGAGGAACCGCCACAGGTCGAACTCGGGCCACATGCACGGCACGAACGCGACTTCGGTGTCGTCGTGCGCCTGCCACAGCATGAAGTCGCTGAAGCGCGCCACGCCGCTGGTCCGGACGAGCAGACGGAGGGGCGGCATGCCCGCGGTGTGCATGGCGGCGTTGAGCGCGGCCACGTCGATCGCCTCGGGGTCGGGATACGATGGGTGGTGGTGCGCGCCGTCGGAGCGCGGAGCGTGCACTAGCGGCGGGGAGGGCGCGGAGGGGTTATGGAGCGTCGTCGAGGCGGAGGAGGTGGTTTCGGCGTCGGCGTCGGCGTCGGCATCGGCATCGGCTGCGTCGGAGGACGGGGGTGGTGGACTGGTGGTGGTGGTGGTCCCGGGAGGAGGCCCCGCAGACGCGGACGTCGACGTCGACGTCGACGTCGTCGTCACGGAGGCCGCGAGGTTGCGTCGCTGGATGGTGTGCGAGATGTGACTCGCCGAAAACGGCCGCGCCTTCTCCGGAGCAGAACTCGGCGTGGCCCACTGCGTCACGACGCTGCGCACGGCCGACGTGATCTCCTCGCGGCTGGTGTAGGGGAAGCACACATTGAGGATCGCGTCGCCGTTGTTCGCCGTCAACGCCTCCACCCGATCGACGACCTCCAGCACGTCGGCCCGGATCAGCTCGCGCTGCCCGATGATCTTGATGCGCGCCCCGTACCGGGCCAGCAGCTCGCCGTGCGCCGCCAGCTGCGTGAGCTTGAGTTTGGCCAGCCCCATCAGGCCCTCGACCTCGTGTTTGGACCGCTGGAAATTCTCGATGCTGAACGCGTAGATGGTGACGACCTGCACGCCGGAGCGGTAGCAGACTTCGAGGATCTGAGGTAGGGATTAGCTAGGCAGGCATCGACCTTTTTTTTTTGGGAGGGCATCATACCCGGGCCAGTGCCTCGAAACCGAGATTGTGCCCCTCGATCGTTTCAATCTGACGACTCCGTGCGAATCGACGGTTGCCATCCATCACGAAGGCAATATGTTCGGGGATGGGGCCTTGTCGTAGCGCCCCAATGGCCACCTCGCGCGCTCGTCGCAGCGCCCATTCTACCGGTGGAAACTGCACCACCCAGGAGCGCGCGTTGGCGAGGTACAGTGAAGAAGCAGACATGATGGACGGCAGGCGTTCGAAACGAGTGTTCGGGTAGTCTCAATGGGCCATGGCGCCTGAGGAGAAGGTGCAGAAGATGTGTTCTCCAGGCCTCACTTTTTCCCCATTCCTTTCTCTAGCGAGCTGACGACGGCACCGTGCGGCGGAGCATCTCGGCAACGCGTTTGCCCCAATTTGGCCCCATTCGCCGCTGAGGCTGATCGGTGGGGGCTAGACAAGGGGAAGAAGGGGGGGGGGGTCCTCGGCTGCCTTGCTGTAGTACTTGAACCGCTTTGTGATGGTTTTCCAGGTCGGGTTTTTTTGGTGGACGTGTTGCTTTGAGAAGAATGAAGTGATTGAGAATTCCTGTTGATTATTGTCAGCCATTGACTCCTAGTGGTCGGTTTTATGGAAGACCATCCGCAAGACTGTGCGTCCAGGAAGATCTCGAATCCCACCTTACATCGGCAAAACGATAAGAGGAGGGGTTCAAGTGATCCAAACAGGAGGCAATGGCCAACTCCCCGAGCCAGTCAAAGGCCGGAAAGTCTTGTTCTCATACATAAACGGATGCCCCCTGTATTCAGATGCAGTCTCAAGGCTGAGGCTCGGTGTGTGAAGGCTGGTCGTGGTGGCTTGGATTCTGCCGGTTTAGCGGTCAGCACTATGGCGGCATGGAACCTGCCATGGAACCTTCTACCGCTGTTCCGGCCCGCACGGCATCGCATCGTGCATCCAGCTAGCCTCAACGGTTGATTGAGGCAGCGTTGCCCCGCTCATATGCTAGGCAGTGGGGCGTAATGGGGATCCCCAGATCCCTCAGGTCAGGACTTTCAAGCTAGCGTCGGAGCACACATACATATATGACCGAAGGAAGACCGCCCGGGCGCGTGGTACTCGTCATGCTCCCAATCCATCCCACACTCGGGTACCAAAGATGTCGCTGATCGCGGCCGTTGCATTGGCGGCATGTGTCTTTCGCATCGCCGTAGCAGCGGAGACGTTTGACTATGTCGTTGTCGGTGGAGGCACCGCTGGCCTGACGGTCGCGAATCGCTTGACGGAGCTGCCTCACGCCTCGGTCGCAGTGATCGAGGTCGGAGGTGACACGCGCGGCAACACCAATGTCACCGACGTCAATGACTTCACTGTCGCCTTCAATACCTCGGTCGATTGGCAGTATCTGTCCATTCCTCAGCGGTATGCTAGCAACAGAGTGATGGAGTATCACCAGGGTAAAGCTCTCGGCGGATCGAGCACGATCAATGGTAACATTGCTACATCTCTAAGACCTTACGTTAACATCTGTAAGGAATGACCTATATCAGAGGCCAGAAGGCCCAGTTCGATGCCTGGGAAAACCTTGGCAATGCGGGCTGGAACTGGGACATGATGTTGAAGTACTACAAGAAAGTCGAGCACTTTGATCCTCCAAAGCCGGACCAGCAGCCATTCGGAGCTTCGTACCAACCGCAATATCACGGTACCAACGGGCCATTGCACGTAGGATATCCCTTGACGCTGCAGAAGGGTTCCTTGTACAAAAACGTGCAGCAGAGCTGGCAGAAACTGGGTCAACCACACAACCCCGATGTCAACAGTGGCGATGTTTCGGGCTTTGAAGCATGGCCTTACACATGCAAGGCAGACATCGGCCGCCGGGCGGATGCCGCCTTCACATATCTTTACCCAATCGAGCACCGACCGAATCTCAAAATCTTTCGAGGCACAGCAATGAAGGTCGTACTCTCAGAGAAGGGTGAAACGGCGACTGGTGTTGAGTTCAAAGCAGCGAACGGCACTACAGGGACCTTAAATGTGAAGCACGAGGTGATCCTCTCTGCAGGCTCCATCCGAACGCCTGCTTTGCTCGAGCTATCTGGTATCGGCAACCCTCAGTATGAGAAAGCAACCCCTAAAAGCAACTTGAACTGACTCATTTAGGATCCTATCGAAATATGGTATCAAAACTAAGATCAATCTTCCATCTGTGGGTGAGAATCTCGTGGACCAGCCGAACACTGTGTTGGTCTACAATGCCACACAGAACTACGCCGGTCTCGCCCCGTACGCTACGTTCGCGACTGCCGCGCAATATTTCGGCGATCAGGCCTCAGCTGCTGCCACTACGGTGTTTAAGAAGCTAAGCGGCTGGGCGAAGACTGTTTCTGATGCTAGTGGCGGAGCTGTCAATGCGCGTGCCATTGAGCAGATCTACCGAATTCAGTACGACCTCATCTTCAAGCGGGGAGTGCCCAGTGCTGAGACGTTGACGTTGGGCAAAGGAGCAGCGCTCTTCTCCGCGACTATCCCACAACTCCCGTTCTCTCGCGGTAGCGTGCACATTGGATCGAGTGACCCATTGAAGGCGCCACAGATCGATCCCAAGTTCTTGCTTATAGATTATGATCTCGATACAGCCGTGGCTGTGGTCAAGCAAGCGCGGAAGTTCTGGGAGACATCACCGGTGAACGCACTGGTCACCAGCCAGGTACAGCCAGATGTCGCGACTCTGCCTCCCAATGCCACTGATGCGCAGTGGAGGAAGTTTGTGGGCGCCTTCTTCCAGCCAAACACCCACCCACTGGGCACGGCGTCAATGATGTCAAAGGAGCTCGGTGGAGTGGTGGACCCTTCGCTTAAGGTGTACGGCACCAAGAACTTGCGTGTCGTCGATGCCAGTGTGTTTCCCATGCAGATTAGTGGTCACCTGTCTGCCACAGTGTATGCGGTGGCAGAGAGAGCGGCCGAGATGATCAAGGGAGACCTGAAGAAGAGGACATTGCTAGAAAGTTAGTAGCATGCTCTAGAAAGGGCTCTTTTTCGTAGTATAGACCTTGTAATTGAGGCCGTGGGTATCCTCACTGCTGTTATTTGAGCCCTCACTATGCGACGCCTCACCAAGAGCAGCGACACAGGTGGTCTTCGCTAGGATTGGTGCGGGTATGGGGGGTAAAGGCGGGAACGGGTGCGGAGAACCGTAACGAGCGATCCCGCTGTGCCGCTTCCTCCTCCGACTCCACCTCGGAGGCTTTAGGTACAGCAACCTACCAGATGTAGTAATAGGCACAGCGATCCACAGCAGCACCACTTCTCCAACTCCATGTGGACGATCGCCATGTCATGGTCTGAAGGACAGGATTCCAGCACCTTGGACCGTTTCGCCATGTAGCCTGACGTATGGGCTGCTACCACACGGATTCGGCAGTCGGTTTCGGTAGCGGTTTGGAATGGGACGGTCGACGACACGGATCCAGCGGCCGGTATCAGGTCAATCCTGAGGGAATGTGGCGCGGCAGGAACCGCTTCCCTATCACCAGAACCGCGATACCACCAGGTTCCCTTGTCTCCGATGGTGGATGGAGGCGTTGTGCCATCCATCGCCTCGACAAGTCTACGGCGTTGTTGGACGACAAACGTCAATGACTAGCAATGAATGGAAGAAGTTGGCAGGCCACGAGGTGGTCGCCAAGGAGGCGACCACGTGTAGCTGGTTCATTCTTACCGCAAAGCTGGTCATCCTTGTTTGGTGCCAAATAGCGACTGTTGTGTCAAAAGGATAGTAGGGAGATACTTATCTGTTTAGGTCTCCCACCAAACTGGATGACACACGCTCATTGCTTGTTACGCTGCCGTAAACATCTATCGAGGCCTCTGTGAGCGAACGGATACCTGGGATTAGCGGAAGTTGTCCAGAACGATGTCGGCATCATTCTCGATCTCGCTGGAGGATGCGAACACAGTATCCTGGGTGTTTGGAGCTGTGGCGATTGCATTGACTATTGGCCGCTACGCGATTCGATGGCAGATCATTCGCAAGTTTCATGCCGATGACCTCGCGCACCTCGCGGCCGTGCTCTTCATGATTGCGGAGTTGGCGTGCTACACCGGCCTCATCCCCATCATTAACGACATGTTCGCGTGGGAAGCCGGAACAGGACCAGAGATGCCCGACCGATTTGTCGCGGGCGAGGAACTGAGCTCCATTGAGCACTGTCTCTTCATCTCGTCCTTGTGGGCAGTCAAGCTGGCTTTCATGCTCTTCTACCGGTATCTCTTCAAAGTTTCCAAGCCATTCAATATCGCCTGGTGGTCCGTCTTAGGCTGGAACTTTGTGACATATGCAATCTGTATGCTTTCGACCTTGTGGTTCTGCGGCGGCGACCCGAAGTACATTGCCGACTACAGTACGTTTGTCTACGCCCATCTCAATCAATCAACCAACTCACTTATTTACAGAAATCTGCGAGTCCGCCGTCTCCGTACCGGTGCTTCGCAATCTGTACATTGTCACTTACATCGCAGTAATCACCTCCGATCTCGCCGTGATGATCCTGCCGCTCTCCATGCTCCGCAGCCTGCGCCTGCGCCGAGGGCAGAAGGTCGGTGTCGGCGCCATTTTCAGTTTGTCGACGATCACTATTATCTTCGAGACCGTACGCTTGGCCAAATCGTTTACGGGTGGCGGCCAGCTGAACGTTCTGTGGATCCATCTCGAGGAGATCTTTGCGGTGATCGCATCCGCGCTGCCTGCATACTATTCGTTGTTCAACTGGAGCCGCGACTACTACTACCAGAAGCGCAGTAGCACCTTCTCAGGATACGGTACGGGAGACAGCCCGGGTCGCTTCTCGGCCATGCCGGGCAACATCGCGGTCAACCATGAGGTCTCGATCACGATGCTGTCGGATGAGAAGCGTCTCAATGCTCCGCACAACGCTCCGCATTCGCAATTCTCAAACATGCACCCGCTTCGTAACGGATCGGATGGCGGGAGCGTGGCGGATTATCAAAGGGGTTTAGCAGCGGTGCCCCGAGAGGATGTGTAAGGAGGAGAGAGAGCGTCAGGCAGTGGATTAAGAGATATTCGGTGTACTTTTAGAAACCAAATATGGAGTCTTGATGTTGACTGCTGTTCTATGAGTGTGTTGCATCTTGTGCTAAGTGATCTATCTGGATACACAACCTATGTTCTCTCGTATGTGCGAGCACACTCCATGTACATAAGAAGATTAATCCCATTGAACAAGTGGCAGAGTTCATGCTAAGTGATTGATTGATTTGTACTGTGTATACCGCGAACGCAACCCAAAACTCCTCCCTTGGTATATTCTGACGCCGCCACCTGCAACAGAGTCACGTAGCTATCCTACAGATGTACTCGGCCCGGGGATCCCAACATTCAACCCGCATAGCTCTCATCCTCTCGCTTGGTGTCGGCCACATACGCGGCGAGGCTGATCACCGGAGCGGCTCTCGTAGAATCTCGCGAGCGTTTCTCCGTAGCATCCGCGATGTAGCTGGGCAGATTGATGATTTCGATGGCTCGAACGCTCTCGTCACGCTTGGTCTCGTCATCTTGGCTGGAAAGGTGGCTGTTGACGGGATCTCGTGGTGTCCGCTCGACGATGGGTGCTGCGAAGATGAAGCAGGCGTTGAGAAGCGTGAGGACGGCAACCAATGAGTTTGTATGCATGATG
>JANIPN010840390.1:14342-25207 GCA_027478595.1 Erythroxylum anguifugum
CGACGATGGGTGCTGCGAAGATGAAGCAGGCGTTGAGAAGCGTGAGGACGGCAACCAATGAGTTTGTATGCATGATGACTGTTCGATGGTCAGGATGAGAGTGATTAGGGGATTGCAAATGCTGGACTTTCTGGTCCTTGAGGCGATATATCAGTCCCTCTGGCAAGGTCGAGGGCGTGTTGAGGCCATTAGGGTCACCGGAGATCGCAACAGCCGTACCGCCGGCTTCGCTGCTGCACGGCTGGCTTGAAGTTCGCACCGTGGCGAGGTATCATCCGGCGCTTCTGTCCGCCAATCATGGTGATGTGATAACCCTGGCGCAGATAAATGGCCCGAGCCGCAAGTAGTACGTTACAGGACTCGGGATCTGCTCGGTGGTTCGTGCCATGTGCGTAGTGCGGCGTTGTTCGAAGCGGGCGAGACCGTGCTGATGGACGTGAATCCAGCCGATCGTTCCGCCGGGATCAGGGCACTGACACGGCACAGACATCCATCTACCGACGGAAAGGGCTCGTGTCGGTGCTGCTCTATTGGGCCGCTTGGAGGAAGCCGTCCATCAGACGTTGGAAAAGGTCGCTTGGGTCCTGTGGTGACTCCCTCCCAACGCCGATCCATCCCGGCTCCGGCTTCTAAGTCGGCGGCCCGAGCGTCACACGGTTGAAGCCTTGCCGTGTGGTCGCCAACTACATGTACTAGGGGGGAAACTTACATGTAGATAGGCGGCGCGACAACTTTCCCTCCCCTCGCGCCACGCCGCGCCGCCGCCATTCCCGGCTCTTGAACGGGTAAGAGATCAGTGGGTGGATCATTCCAGCAGCCATTCCGTAGGAGGACCGGCGAGGTCTGAATCCCGAAGGGCGAGCCGCTGAAGGAAGGCGAAGTTCGGCGTTGCACCTTTTTCCTTTCGTAGCAGAGAGCCCTAAATGGCTAGGACGGGCACGCGTGTAAAGCTTTCAACGTGTCAGCAGAAGATCGAATTCCGGGATGTATGTAAGGAAGATGCACGAGAGAACCGTCTAGTTGGAAGAGGCCATACTCTCGACTCTAACACTTTGATGTACTGATTCGCACCTTATCAACAAAATTCACTTTGGCTGGCGGTAGGGTCAACGCTCTTTCTGCATTGGATTGACAAATTAACTTGCCTGGCCCGGCATTGTGGACGACCTCCATCTGTCCAATGTGGTCTCGCCAAGGGAGACACAAACATCCTGCCGTCGTGGATGAAGCAAGGAAGGGTCGCTATATGGGACTTCCTCAGCAAGATGTTGGTGAGCATGGATCTGCCAACCCGGATGATTGGGAACCGCCGAACCGCACATACTTCGTGCGTGCACGCACCAGGACGCATATCTGGTCGTGGGCCGCCCAATTGCTTCTATTCATCACCTCTATCACGATACTTCTCACGAGCGGGACGAATATTGTACAACAGCGACCGGTAGAGCAACTCTCAGCTTACTCACCAGCTCTTGAGGCAGTTAGCGACACCTACAAATGGCAGCGCTTCAATGGAAGCGTTCTCGGCCATTCGCTCTATCGTGGACCCCCAGACGAAGCTACGCTCGCTCGTTGGCATGCATATTCCAAACCGCCAGTCTTTCGCATTAGCCACGAGGAGCTCCTGAAGGTCGGCCCAACAGATCCTGAAACCGCCGTGCAATTTCCTGACGGCGGTTACATGGCATGGCTGGAAGTTTACCACCATCTTCATTGCCTCGAAGAACTATGGAAGAACACCTGGCCAGAATTCTACGAGATTGACCATGGCGAGCAGCAAGCGGTGCATCGCGAACATCTGGACCATTGCGCCGATCTGCTGCGACAGAAGCTTCTCTGCGACGGTGATGTATCGGTCCTTACATTCAACTGGGTCAGGCACTTCTCTCACCCCATACCTAACTTCAATGTCCTTCATAAGTGTCGGAATTTTGAAGACATTCTTACCTGGTCAGACACGCACCGGGTGCGATCACCAGATGGCGCACTTCCTGAGAAGCCTGCTGATGTCAATGAACTGAATGACTTACCTTGAATTGGTCTTCGAGGATTACACGAGACTGACTATACAACGTGGGCTTCTGAATCTTCTCAGGCCCGAAAAGTACACCGCCAAGAACTACGACGACTGGGCTAATTGATGGACGCTCACGACTTCAATCGCTAATATTTTCGACTGGAACACACTTCGAGCCGCATGACGATTCCACTACAACGAGGAACCTGTTTAGGCAATTAGAACCTCGGTCTGAGCGGTATATTGGGGTGAAGGAACAAAAAAGCAGCACTTGATTTTCTGCGGGAAAAGCTAATCACGATCTTGGATCAGGCGTGGCACTTTCCTGGCGCCGATCTCAGGGTGTTGCATTAGCTTCGTCTAGTGCGCCTAGTGAGTCTCCGAACGGAAACACTCAGAACGCCACTGGCGACGAAGCCACATCTTTTATTGGAAGCACAGATAAATACCTCAATGATGCTGGATTCCAGGGCAAGTCTACTGTCTTTAATTACTGGAGTTCGCCGCCGATCTTATGGCGACCGTCCAAGTTAATGTCATTGCCTTTCTAATCTTCTTTGGCTTGTAAATATGCTTCTCATGCTTGATTGCGGGCAGCTGGTATCCTTATCGATCACGATTTTATTTTGTTGCAGCGTTTACAAGGTTGTTACTCGGAAAGCCACCGCGTTTGATGTGCTTCCATGGGCGGGACTACCTAGTGGTCCACTCGCGAGATTTCGAGGATTTCTATTCTCAGGAGGCGGACGAGATCGTCTACTTAAGGCCTACAAAGAGGTGCGTACGGATGCTGCGGGTTCTGGTATCACAAATAACAGTACAGCTGACAGTTTTGAGGACAGCATTCGCTACAGGGTCGGTGCTTTGTTTGGCAAGGCCTGCGTCAAGCTCCGGTAGTTGTTCTACCGCCTTCCCAGACGAACTTCATTCTCGAACAACCCGAGTCAGTACTCTGCAACCGTACATTCTTCCAAGACCGTCAGCACACGCGCTCATCTCTGGCCGAGGATCTCCCATGGGATCCGATCCACGTGGACATCATTCGCACAGATCTGACGCGACACTTGGATTCTTTTCTCTTGCCTGCATCGGAAGAGATTCAGGCCACACTGTACGAGCACTTGGGGAGCGCTGAACAATGGCACAACATCCAATTGCGAAAAGTTATGGCAGATATCGCCATCCGTGTGTTCAACCGAAGCTTCGCGGGCGTGGAACTGGGTAAGTCCAACTTTCGTTGTTGGATTGTACCATGACACTGGCTAACAAGAACCAGCTCGCAACGAAGACCTCAAGTATCATATCTCCCAATTTGCCAACGTTGTGACAGGAAGCGCCTCACGCTTGCATGTGTGTCCAGCATTCCTACGCTCACTAGTTGGCATTTTCGTGCTGCGTCCGAACCGACATCACTGGAAGGCGATTGCAACACACATATTGCCTATCATCGAGTCACGTAAAGAGAACATTGATCAGCTCGGAAAGGATCAGCCACATGATGCCCTTCAGTCGCTGATCCGCGCCAGCCTCGAATCCCGTGACCCAGCAAACGCCCTGTCTGCCAACATCTGCACCCGTTACATCTTCACTGCTGTGGCATCCGTGCGCGCTACGGCGCTCGCTGCCACTCAAACCATCTTTTACCTCATTCGTACGCCGCCAGAGGGCCGTGCAATCGAACTCCTGCGCAAGGAGATCGCTCATGTCCGCAACAGCGATTGCCCAGATGGCCACTGGACACAGGCAGCACTTGCTAAGCTCGTCCTTATGGATAGCGCCATTCGCGAGACCCTTCGCATCGGCGTACGGTCTGAGACGACTGCCAGTCGAACTGTGGTTGCGCCGGCAGGTGTGACGCTCAACGATGGCACATTGCTTCCGCACGGTGCACACGTCGCACTCCACGTACTAGGCGCTCACTTCCTAAATCGCAAATACACCGACCCACACACTTATGATCCATGGCGCTTTGTGCCGCCAGACGGGGCGGCTCGAGATGGTCCCGTGCGAGATTCCCCGGATAAAGGGAACATCTCTGGCTTACAACCACTCCACGCATCTGTGCGCACTGCCGCTGCAACCGCAGCCACTACCGGAGCTGAGTTCCTCACGTTTGGTCTCGGACGCCATGCATGCCCCGGCCGTTTCTTCGTGGTAGCGGAGCTGAAGTTGATCCTAATCGAGCTCCTCATGCGTTATGAGATTCAGCCGTTGGAGGAGCGACCTCCGATAGAGGGTATCGGTGGGGCCGAGACACCGAGATTCGATGCCACCTTGACAGTGCGCAAGCCATCGGAAGAAGACATACACGCACTGTAGCTTCTCAAATGCAAGCCAAGTAAAGGCTTTTTGCCACCATATGCACCGTAGCCTATATGGGAGACAAAATCTTACATGTAGAACAAGCTTGTCCTAGTACGCTTCAGCGTAGTGTGGGGAGCATGAGCACTGACTGCTTCTGTCTTCGCAGGGTCAGGTAAGTTGAAAAGTGCACGAACATAGAAAACCTGCCATCGGTACGAATGACGTAGGATATTGAGTGTTTCGGGTCTACTCAGATGCTTGTCCAAGAATTCATCACACCGAAGTAAGTACCCACCCACATATATTTAACCGCTATCTCTCATCGCTTGATCGTGTCCGTGCAAAGACGTGGAGGCTATTATCGGACGCAGCTTGTGCATGAGCTGATTGGAATCCGTACTCGCCCGATTCAATGATATCGAAGCCACAAGCTTGGATCAGCTTGTGCCATCCCGAACTCGTCACAAAGCTCTATCGCGTGGGTTGGCCCATGAAGGTGGTAGGCTCATCATCGATATAGCCCCATTCGCGATCATAGTGGGTCAGGTCGGGCTCTCGTTTCTCCCCGGGGACCATGCATAGGAGAAGTATTCCTTGTGGCTTCAGCCATGTCGCGACCTGCTCCAAGTAAGCACGGGCCCGAATGTGGGGCACCTGATAGAAGGCGTGGGCTGCGATCAACGCATCAAGACGCCCGTCTGGCGTGTACTCTAGTAAGTCTCCCCTCGTGAAGGTGCCCCCGGGATAGTTCCGACGGGCCAGGTTGATCATCTCCTGGCTGATGTTGACACCATGGCATCGATGGCCTTTCCCGGAGAGGTGCTTGCTCATCAGACTCGCTGTACCACATCCCGAATCGAGTAATGTCGCTTCAGCAGGCACTTGTGCGATGAGTCTCTCCATGGTGGCCTCGAAGCCCGGGTAGTTGGCGCCATACGCAGCCTCGTACTCGTAATGGATCTTGTCGAACACATTCTCGGATTTCAGATACGCCACGGCGTCCATTTTGTACCACTAGCCGTTTTGAGAAGTGCAAGGAAGAAAATCGTCCTAGGTGGGAAGAAGTGAGATCGAGTGTCTTCTTTCAAGACAGATGAGGATTATCAGAAATCGGATCATCCAGTTAGCAGATCAGTTGATTGTCCCCACTTGAAGATTCATCGAGTCTCGGCCCGATCACCCGCAGCCTTTCTCAGGCCCCTCTCGCATATTCGGTGTTTTGATCGTTCCATCTTCCTTGGAGTACGCCAGGAAGGCACTTGCGATCTCGGTTTCTTAGGGCGTTGGGATATGCGCGTGGAGATCCCCGGGGGGGGGGGGGGGCACCCGTTCCTCGGACCGCGGGCATACTTTACTATGCCAAGTATCTCGTCTCTTGTGCGAATTGGAGATTGGGAAGTGTCATACCGCATGTGAAGGGGCGCTGACGAGTCTGGTCTCCGGAGTGGGGTCAACGCACCATTCACGAGAGCGGCAAGTGCCAGAAAGCAATCGAGGGCACCGTGTCTTGGATTGTAGGAGCACGTTCCACTCCACCAATTCTCCAAAAGACCCGAGATCCACCCTTTCACCTGGATGAATGGATCTCGTTCCTGTTTGGGGAGGTCGACGGTGGATGTCAGCGGCCTTACCTTCCTGCTAGTGGGAGACGCTAGCGGTGTAGTCTCCTGGCGCGGCGTCGCCACCCGGTATCTGCAGAGCGCTAGGGGATGGATTCCTTACATGTAGGTACTGAATCCCTCGGACTGCATGTCGCATGCGGTGGTGGATACTGCAATTACCATTTAACTTGCATGTTCTGTATTGTAGCGGTCTGTTATTCTCGAAACGAGATTTTGGCTCGGGCTTTGGGCACTAGAGTCCATGCGGTACCCTTCCATGATTTGGTCCCTCTCTGCACAGCACGGGCAACGTGTAAGATTCGTTCGTGATATGATTTGCATGTCAAAGTCCTTCTTTCTGGGAGCGATTCAGCTTTGATCTTTCATTTGTTTCTCCGGTGGCTTGTGAAGAGCGCCGCTAACGGGTGGCTGTGTTTTAGAGCCTCACAGACTCTGTTGCGTGGCGGGAGTTTTAGGATCCACTCCGATGTCACAAGCAAAAGGCGTTCTGTGAAAGGCTCACTAGCGCGGCGCGAAGTATATTGGAAGTGCCTCCGGAAGTTGACTAGAGACAATGTATCCACTGGACCTCCAGCCTCATCTAATGTGCTCACGAGGCGTGTCAGCTACATGAAGAGGCGCCGCCACTGATCCGAGGGCGTAAAAGATGTCTGATGGTATACCGTGGGGCGTGAAGCCTTGCCAGGCCTCTCTTGCTAGGGTGGAGTATGGGATCCACCTTTGGTGTTGGGACGGACAGGTTCAAGGCCAAGTTGTACGCCGATGTTGCCTATAAAGATGAGCCCCAATCTCGCTGGATTGAACAGTCAGAAGACACAATCTTCCGCACAGCTTCCTGGCTCAAGTGTTCGTCCACTAAGTTCTACAACTCATCTTTGAAAGCACCTGCTCTGCGTCTCCTAAGGTCACCTCGAAGTCATCAAGATGGTCAACTTCAACGCCTTCATCGTTGCGGCCGTGATGGTCTCTGCGGGCTCTGCGGCTCCTACCTGGGGTGGACCGCCGCCTTCCTACTGCAAGTCGAACGATGTTGATGCCAACTTCGAAGATGTCACTGCCAATGGCGTTACACTGCTTGGAACGTACAAGGGCCTCTACTTCCAGGTATGCACAATCTTCTCTGAACAACCTCAATCCCTGGCATTGACCTTGGCTGTAGTCATTTGTGCCTACCGCTTACAATAACCCCGCCGATTTACTCCCAAACGTTCGGCCACACTCGCCTCCGAATTATGTTTATACTGGCCTTGTCCCCCAGACAAGGGGAGGTGAGACTCTCTCCCCGCCATGGAACACGCCAACCCAGAGACTGACTGTGCCTCTTTAGGCACTCCTATGCTCACTGTCAACTACCCAAACTCGAACACTAGGTCCTTTACGCTCAAGTCCTTTGTAAGTTTGTCGTCCCTCTTCCACAGGACCGCGCGAAGTTAACTCACGTCTATAGTATTTCGGTGTCCAAATCTCGGCTCAAAACCCGCTGAGCAACCTCCCGGCCGACGGCTACCTATCTGTAGTCGGCTACAGGGGAAATGACAACCAAATCAGCGCTGCTCAGCAAGTGTGCGCACAACAGTTCATCTACCACGTGAGTTTTTGAGATTGGCGCTCCCATTCCACCGACTAACGCTTGTACTAGCCCACCACGATGGACGGTGTCCAGCAAATGGCGTCCTCGGGCCCTGTCAATGACTGCTTCAAGGACATTGCCTTTGCCATCTTCACCTTCAACCTGCCGGGCAGCACGGTCGCTTTGACTAGCGACAGCGCTCTGGCTATTGATTCGCTGCAGTACTCTTACAAGACCTGCTAAGCAGCTCTATACCGAAGCACAGATGGATGGATAACGATCTGACGATGATTCTAAGCAGTTACCGGTGATGCTTCTATATTTCTGCCAGTGGGTAATTGGGAGTCAATATCGACGATTAGGCTATACGTAATCAAGGGGTAGAACTTTCTATACTTAATACTATAATCAACGGCCGCTCATTATTCGTTCTGCTCATTATTTCCCCCCTTTGAAACTGTGAGCATTCTTCATGGTGGAATGAGTTGGAACATCTAGCTCTTACTTCGACATATACCGCGCGAGTGCCTTATTGGACACATACCGATCACGTCCTCTACAAAAACTTGTTCGGAGAAACTTGCGCGCAATAGCATCGCCACTGCTGCAGCTGGCATGATCATTGTCATCCATAACCCTGAACCTTGCAGGTACTTCATCGTACTCTTCCAGAACTCACATCACGAGGGGGGAAGTTCGCCCTCTCCCTTCCGCAAAGTTGCCTTGGGGGCTAGCGGGGGAAATATGGGGCTGCAAAGCGCCGAGGCGTGCGGTGGACGGAAAGCTTCTTTCCCAGCTGGCACCTCCGCCGCCGGAAGATGTCCCTTGCTACTGTATGTATGTGGAGTTGGTGTGCGGGGGATCGACATGTGCAATGGAACGCTCCACGGATCATCTGCCGGAGCAGTGTGAAGACACGAGCAAGTTTTCCTGGTCGAAGATGCCTGACCGGATGAAAGTGGAGTCTGAGTGGATAATAGCGAACAGTCGGGATAAAATGGGTCGGCATGTCGCTCGCCGTACAGATGGCGCTCTCTCGTCTCCACGTTTCGAGTCTGTTGCATCAGCCGTGACAGCGCGGGGAGATATATCAATATGGGCTTCTCACGACCGATGAGTCTACTAGTGGCGGTCGCGCTCTGCATTGCGGGGAGCACCGCCATTGTGATGCCCGACGGGCACACGGTCCGTTCGCCCATGTGACTGTATCAATTTTCTAACGTGTCGCAGGGCAGACTCCCCACGCTCGGTTGGAACTCCTGGAACGCCTACCACTGCGATATCACGGAGGACAAGTTCCTGGATGCCGCGCAGGCGTTGGTAGACTCGGGACTGCGCGACGCCGGATACAACTACGTCAACAGTAAGATCCTGACTGCGATGACTTGATCCTGATGACTGACTCGTGTCGGCAGTCGATGATTGCTGGCAGAATGTCGATGCCCGCGATGACCAGGGACACTTGGTTCCCAATGTGACCCGCTTTCCGGATGGTATCAAGGGCCTGGCGGACAAGGTTCATGCCATGAACTTGAGCCTGGGTATCTATAGCAGTAAGCGGTGCGATTCGTCGGCAGTATCACAGCCATGCTGATTCCTCACAGCTGCCGGTGACAAGACCTGCGCCGGATACCCGGCATCTCTCGAGCACGAAGACATTGACGCTGCTGACTGGGCGGCGTGGGGCGTCGATTGTAAGCATCCCCAAACTCCGAGGTTGCATGAATTCTCACAGGTTTACGGATCTCAAATACGACAACTGCAACGTCCCTTCAAACTGGACGGATCAATATGTCGCCTGCGCGCCCGACTATGTACGTGTTTCTCTCTACTCCTCGGGTTCCACCTCCCCGAAGGAATTCCGCCGCCCTGGTGGAATTTCCACCGCCCTGGCGGAATGTCCACCTCTCTGATGGAATTGACCACTGACGTGGCGGGAATCCAGGTGAATACCACGGCCAATGGCACGTGCAACACCGATCTCGATCCCAACCTGGCGCCCGACGGATACGACTGGACGACGAGCAACTCCGCCATCCGCTTCAACCGGATGCGCGACGCGCTCGCGAAGCAGGAGCGGCAGATCGTGCTGTCGCTGTGCATCTGGGGCACCGCGGACGTGTTCAGCTGGGGCAACGCGACGGGCATCAGCTGGCGCATGAGCGACGACATCCAGCCGACGTGGGGCGACGTGACCCGCATCCTGAACGAGAACTCGTTCCGGCTCGACGCGGTCGACTTCTGGGGCCACAACGACGCCGACATGCTCGAGGTCGGCAACGGACTGAGCCCCGAAGAATCGCGCACCCACTTCGCCCTCTGGGCCGCCATGAAGTCGCCGCTCCTCATCGGGACGGACCTCACCCGACTGTCGCCGGCGGACGCGGCGATCCTCACGAATCGGTACCTGCTGGCGTTCAACCAGGACGATACCTACGGCGCCCCGGCCCGGCCGTTCCGCTGGGGCGTGAATGCCGACTACAGCTACAACGCCAGCTACCCGGCCGAGTTCTGGTCCGGCGCGTCGAAGGCGGGCACGCTGGTCCTGATGACCAACACGGGGCACGACACGCAGACGAAGGAAGCCGTCTGGGCCGAGGTGCCGCAGCTCGAGGCCAACTGCAGCTACACGGCGACGGATATCTGGACGGGCGACGACTTGGGCTGCTTGGCCAGCTACAAGGCCGATGTGGCGAGCCATGACACTGCTGCAGTCTTGGTGGGTGGCAAGTGCTAAGGGGCCCACTTTTGCCTCTTCCCCTTGCGGTGGAGGATTCTTCGTTGAGGATTCCTCGTCCGTGTAGATAATGCTCGAGTCTGCAAATAACATGTCCCATCTCACCCGCATCTCAATGCACGCTGACGATCCGGTGTTTCTCGAAGATCTCCTTGCTTCCCGCTTAGGTGTGTTCTCCCTGCTTCATCCGTCCCAATCGGGGGGGATTCCGCCGTAAGCGATGCCTCGCCATCATGCATACCGGATACGACTCTGGTGTTTAGTTTTGTCGCTCAGAGCCTTTAAACACCTAAAAACACCCCAAGGAGATGCTAGCTCCGCGGGGTGCATGACGGACCGCAGTCCTCGCGAGTCACGTCTCCCGCCGCGCTGGGAGGGACGGCATTGTGCGGAGCCCCCCAGTGAACTCCCCCATGTTCGAAACCGAGTTGGTTCCGCATCGTCTACTTCGATCAACCCCCTTCCCCACCGTTCTCTGCCCAGAACACGAGGTTCCCCTGCAGGCGTCGTACCTGGCGCGGTACCTGTTTTGCATGCAAGTGAGCTGGCAGGCAGCATTGTCGGGGGGACAGCAGTAGTCAGCCCTGTAGATCACCCGCTGCCGAAAGTATCCCC
>JANIPN010840802.1:0-25179 GCA_027478595.1 Erythroxylum anguifugum
TTTTTTTTTTTTTTTTTTTTTTTTTTTTTTTTTTAGAATCATCTTATATTATACTGCTCTACAGCGAGAGGGTTGCCCACTTATGGAGAGTAGTAGGTATTCTATCTGTTTTAATATAATTTTCCATATAAAACCCACCCAGTGTATTTCCAATCGTAGATTTTTAAATATACCCCATTTTTTTCGTATACGATTATATTATTACCGAGTACCTCCATCCGTAGTATTTATATAACCGCCGTAGGTTTAAATAATAAATTTACCTTTTAATTACTGTCAGCCAGATAAATATTATTTTATAGGAAAAACGCTTTAAAAAAAATTTATAATAATATATATATCTCCCCTTTCCGGTTCGAATAGTGTATAATATTTTATATAGGGCACAGGTACGGATGGCTCGATTTTATATTTAATTATTAACCAATTAAGTATACGGCCTAACTCGCTGCGTATTTAAATCGTTTAAAATTTTTAATAAAATCGTAGGGAGGCTGGCTCGTTTTACCGTAAATATCGTATATCGAAAAAATTACCCCTTATCCTCCTTAGCAGAACGAGTGGCCACGGTAGGAATCGAACCTACGATTTAGGTTTTTCGCGGGTATAAAGGCCGTTGTACTGCTTTATTGCCTGAATCAGCCGGCGACGCTGCTGCTATCAGCGCCTCCGCGGCCCTCGGTAAAGTATCGGAATCAGTGCTTGAAAGTCCTAAGCGGGGCCGGGGGAATTTAGTTGAACAGATTTGTCCTGTGCCTATGATTCGCTCTTCTACAATCCCTCAATTGTTATAGATACCACTTCCCTGATTAAACTGTTCCGTCGCAATCTTACAAAATAACAATATAGTCGTGAGGCAAGGACATCCAGCAATATCTGATATGAAGCACCTACCTTAACTATTTTGTTGCTTAGGGGAGTCAGGCAACTAGATTGCTCTACAGAAGTTTCCTACTTGTCCTGATCAGAATAGCTCTTGCCAGTACGGATCCGTAGAACCTATCACTTACTGCAGCGACTACTGCGCAAGGTCTAATTAAAGTAAAAAGTCATGCTTAACCCAGCTGCGCCTCCTCTGTCCCATGCAGATGACCGCGAAGGGCAGCTCAGGGCCCGAGAACTCTTTAGGTGCGTACGCAGCTCTAGAAGGAAGCATGAGATTAACAGAGTTAGATACTTCCGCCCGGTTTCTTTACCAGTGTCATCGAGTGGGAGCCCTCCGACAAGAGAGGATCCCGTGCGCCCGCGAGCACGTCTCTCTCATGATACTGTGTTAACTAGTCTTGCCCAGCTTGCACTATACAAAACCGGGTGCAAGCATGCTCTTATTTCTCTCTTCGACCATCAAAATCAATACATTCTAGCAGATACTTCTAATGCTGGAAGTATTGTGCATTCATCCCAAAACAAGTCGGACGAGCTCATAGGACCAAGCATAGTTGACCGATCTATAGGTTTGGGCACAAGTGCGGTGGAGTTATTTTCCTCCAGATCCGGAGGAAGTCACGCTCCCAGCGGCGATCGCCTTACTGACAAAGACCTGTGGTCCGTAAGCGATTTGAGCAAAGATGCACTTCACAACAAAAAGCCATTTGTGAAACGGTTCGGTCATCTAAAGTTCTGCGCGCAAGTCCCAATCAGGAGCAACAAAGGTTATGTTTTGGGCACACTTTGCGTACTAGATCAAGAACCGCGTCATTCACTGAGTGACCTAGAGGTTGAAGGATTGAAGGAGGTAGCTATCGGCGTATTTGAACATTTGAATTTATTAAAGTCGCGCAGCAATCATAACCGAGCTGAGCGTCTCGTAAGGGCATTGGGTCTCTTCAACGAGGGTGGGTCGAGCGTAAGAAAATGGTGGCTTGATGACTCGGAGAACTTGAGCAGGTCGGAGACATTAACGGCTGATGAGAAGATCAAGGATTTGGAGGATCGAGCAGATAGAGAATTTGGTGAGGTACACAAGCCGGACTCTATTTCGAAGCTCTTACGGGTCAATCACAATGCTCACGTACCACAAGGGGAAACCACTTCTGAGCTACCTAATTATGAAGAGATGAAAAGTCAGAATAATCCAAATGCCGCCAATGTCGATGCTTCATCTTCAAAATCGTACTCAAACCTCCTGTCTTCAAAGATAGATCTTCCAGCTTTCGCTGACATGTCTCTACCTCAGGCGATCCGCGTTACATTTTCACGAGCAAGCAATCTAATTCGAGAAGCTGTTGAGCTAGAAGGCGTTGTTTTTATGGATACCTGTTGGAACAAGTCGCGGCCTAATGATACAGGCAATTCCATTTTTAGACAAAATTCTTCTGAGCGTGAATGGAGTGATTCCGAAAACGAGACTATTGCTCGACCTCAAACAGCAAAATCTTCAACTTCTAAGAGTACAACAACACCGCCCCGCTCCAGGAGTGGCAAGGCTCCTTACAGTAACAGATGTGAGGTACTTGGATACTCGACAAGGCAAAGATCAAGCATAGCTGGGAACAAAATTTCACCAAGTACTCCCATTATAAGAGAGAAGACCTTACGAGGACTTCTAAAGAGATATCCTCAAGGTACCATTTTTACATTCGAAAGCGACGGAACAATTTTAACTAGCGAGGATGATACCGATCCCTACCAGCCGCCACTTCCGCAAGAGAAAAGCTCCGCTTTTTTGCACGATGCTAACGCGACTGCTCCATCTCAAAAGCAGAGACAACATGATGCAGAAACACTTTTGAAGCTTTTTCCTGGCGTACGGTCTATGGCGTTCTTCCCTTTGTGGGACTTCAACTCTAGTCGCTGGTACGCGGGTACGCTTGCTTGGACAGCTGATAGTACACGAGTCCTTGAACGTGAGGAGCTCACATACTTTGGCTCTTTCTGTAATTCGATCATGAATGAGGTATCACGGATCGAAATGGAGTTCTTGGGACGTGCGAAATCGAATTTTGCCCCATCACTTAGCCATGAATTAAGATCACCGCTACATGGAGTATTGGGCAGCGTGGAGTTGCTTCATGACACGAATCCTAGCCCTGCTGTAAAGGAGATAATACAAATGATCGAGATATGTAGTCGGACTCTATTAGATACATTGAATCATCTGTGAGTGCCAATCTTTAGTCTTTGAAGACTTGAATTACAAACTAACGCGATTACCTCCCATGAAGCCTGGACTTCTCGAAGATCGATAATCATACTGGAACCCTAATGCAGACTAGCGAAACCGAAAAACAAGAATGGGCATTAGGCCAGGATTCGAACTTTGACATCGCAGAAGTTGTGGAGGAAGTGGTCCGCAGTGTTTTCACCGGCCATGTGTATTCTAACTCCTCCTCTTCTTTGTTTCATATGACAGAAAATAGAAGCGACTCAAGTTCCGCGATACTGGGTGAGCGGGATGCTTCATCAGAAGTTTCAGTGGGTACTCTTGCTCAAATGGCTACGAAAAATACGATGGTGGTAGTCGACATAGAGAAACACGACAATTGGAGGGTTCACTCGCAGATTGGCGCTTGGAAGAGATTGCTGATGAACCTTCTCGGCAATGCACTTAAGTATACGCAAACAGGAATAATCTGCATAGCCCTTCGAAATCTCGGACAGTCTTCAACAAATCCTATCAAGAAATCTACGATTTCCCTTACAGTTAGTGATACGGGTAGGGGAATTTCTCGAGAATTTATGAAACACCAAGCGTTCAAGCCATTCAGTCAAGAGAACCCTCTTTCTGTCGGTGTTGGGCTTGGTTTGAGCATTGTCCAACAAATCGCATCGACTATTGGAGCTACCATTGACATGGAAAGCGATCCTGGAGTCGGAACTAAGGTCACTATCAGTAGTGATCTTGAGCGCGTCCAGATGACTGATTCACAAAATCAGCTTCATCAGGTGTTACAAGCTACAAGAGTTCAAGTTCAGAATTATGAGGCTTGTTTACTAGGTTTCGATCTTCAGGAATCCTTGCGGAGTACACAAGATTTACGCAGCGCGACTGCAAAGCAACTGTCAGCATTGAAACCGGTTTTAGTAGCTCTCCTTACAGACTGGTTAGGAATGAGTGTCAACTCCGCTTCATCTCTGCAAGGTCTAAGTCCCGATTTTATTTTTGTTCATGAAGTACAACTGCAAACTATATGTCGTTCGAACTTGAGCGAAGAGGTTAAGCAGCTATTACAGAATCTACCGGTTATCGTTCTCTGTTCAGGCTCTTCCAACACAACTAAGTTGCTCCCCAAACAGGTTAACGTAACGAGCCCGTGAGTGTCTCCTATCAGCAAGATTCTGATCTTTCACGTGTTGTCTTGACGGACCTAATTTTGATCTAGTATTGATCCACGGAAAGTTGTCACAGCTGTTAAAAAATCTCTCAATGATATAGCGAACGTAAATTCTGTATCTACGGACCGCGCCCAACCAGCAAATATTCTCGATGAGTATAAAGATCCATGGCTCAATCTGCCTTCGAGGTCTAGCAGAACTCACGAACCCCTTGATTCCCTCCAGTCTCTTTCTAGGCCCGCGGCCCCAGTGGTTGACAGCTCGGGCACTTCCGATTCCGAGGGTGCAGCGGCACTCCTAGTCGACGACAATGATGTTAATCTAAGAGTACTATCGGGGTTTATGAAGAAGCTTTTCTACACTCATAAGACTTGTCAGAACGGACTTGAGGCGTTCAATTACTACCAAAAAGCAGAGCCAAAACCGGAGATAATTTTCATGGACATTAGCATGCCGGTGATGGATGGTTTTCAGGCATCATGGAAGATCCGCTGTTATGAGAAGGATAACCAGCTACCTTCAGTCAAGATTGTTGCTCTCACTGGCCTAGGCAATAGTGAAGCTAAAAAAGCCGAGTCTAACGGGATGAATCTGTTTCTAACCAAGCCTGTTAGATTCAAGGCGATTGAAGCAATTCTAGCGGATCAAAACCAAGACCCCAATAAAAATTAGCTAGAACTTCAATATTCGTAACGACTTGCTGTTCCTCATCATGATAAGACCAATCGTAAATGGTTTGATCGGCTATTGGTATTTCAGCCGTCAAATGTTGGACGATTTTAAGTCTTCGCCCTGCCCTATTATTGACAACTGTTCTGCTTCTCTAGGCTACTATGCTAAGTCAGCTAATGATAGGCATGTCTCACAGTTGAGCAAAATTAGTCTTCATCGTTCTTTTGCCAAAAACAAATGTGACAGGAATTAACAGTGCAAAGTCCATCTTGATTCAAGCGTAGCCTTCAATTTCTGCTTTCAATTAAAATCAACCAAGGAATCAATAGCTTTTGCTACGTAGGCTATCATTTCAAATCAATGTAGAAGCTGGCTTGGTCATTGAAATTTCATGTCCAACCAACACCGTAACTTAACAGATGCTTGATTTCCGGAGCCGTTCGGCCATTATTAACATCTCTAGCAATATTTCAAGACCCATGATTGAAATGTTTGTAGAGACCAGTGATTAATTGCAGTATTATCTGCGGGAATATCGGGCCGCATTAGAACACGAGATACTCTCCCCTTGCAAACCCGCTATCCGGAGTTGACTTTGTCGGCAAGTCCTTTGATTTCCGACGAGAACTGCACGTTCGACCCTCTCTCGTCGGGACACAACGCATCCATCTTTCCAGTCGTATCCTTGATCAAGGATGCGGAGTAGTCGGCGCGCCCTGTAACCTCCTCCCACATGTCCTTCTGGCTGGCGGGCAGCTTTGGATCGAGCGCGGCCACCGTGGCGAGCGTACGCCCAACAAAGTCCCACATGAAGTACACCTGCATCGAACGTCAATAGTTAGGCACATAGATAGGCACGAACTTTGCAAGGCGCCAATAGTAGTGGTTGTGGTGGTCTTAAAGTATTTACTAAGCCCTGCTCGAAAGTCTCACCTTGTTCTTCCAGTTAGCGGGCGTCATGTACGTCTGGTCAAGGTTATCCGCCATTGCCGGGTCGTAAGCAAGGGCTGTCAGCAAGTCTTTCAGAGCGGCTGTCAGGCGCGAATACTCTTCTTTCGCATTGGAAGGTACGGTCCCATCGAGGAGGTTAGAGGTGAACTCGCGGCGGGTGGCGGTGTGGGGGTTGAGGGGTGCGTTAGGCATGACGAGTGGATTGAATAAGAGACTATGGGGTATCTAATCAATTGATCGTGGGTGTGGTCTCCAAGACGCTGGAGGTTTGTGCTCAAACCTCAATCGTATACGCAGAGTGGAGGTTTCAGATGATGGAACGCCACACTTGCCCAGGTGATTTCAGTTGTGAGTTTATGTATAAAATCTAACGACACTATCGACTGGTCGTAACGGCCTTCTGCATTGGTGCAGAAGTTTATCCGACCCAAGCGTGGAATCCCCGGGCGGCGGGCTGGTGCCAACAGCTCAAGGCAACGCAGTACGAGTGCGGATTGGCTTGTGAACTGTTGGTGTAAGGGGGCCCGGGGGGATCCGCAACCAGAACGACGGCGCCTTTTGACACCCTACGTTCTTATAGCTTCTATTTCATACTTCTACATTTTGCATAATCAGGATGATGATGCCTAGTTCACAACACCTTCTGCGAAGAAGCGTACGTAAGATCGGAGATGTTGCTGATAGAACAATTCGGTCTTTAAAAGTTGCGTGCTAGTGACTGCTGATGTTACCCCTTGGCGGGCGATTACTCGCAGTTAAACGACTCAACGCACCAACGCTTCCATTCCAACAGGATGTGTTCTGTCCGGGAATTTCCAATGGCACACAAAAAGTAATATCATACAACGGACTAGCCTGAGTTAACCAGTAACTACGATACGAATACTCGTACCTCTTACATGGCTGGGTCTGACTCTTGGTCTTTTGTGGCGCAGTGCCCACCCCGAAGTAACGGCTGAGGCTCCCACGTTAAGGTTCGGCATCCGCTTGAAACGCCAGGGGGCGGCGTCGATGTTGTTACACGAGGGGTGTTGTATCCGTGGAGCCACGCAAGTGGATAAATATTATCGACTCGATTTGAAACCGCAGCTCTCGCATGTGGACGACATCATGGATCATTAAGAGGCCGACTATACGCCGCCCGCGTGGCACAGCATGAGTTGATTCTTCAGCCTTTCCACGGGGCATTTCTTGTGATGGATTTCATTTCTTTCTCTCCTAGATTCCCTTCCGCGTGCTTACACGGTCGAGAATGGCGTGCACGAGTTGCGAAAACCCACACGGCACTTTTACCTATCCTCCCTTGCTTGACGGCTTGCAATTCAATATTGCAGACACGATACGAGCAGAGTGGGAAACCGACTACGATGATGATCTTCCCTGTATGCTGGAATTATGGTATTGGACCACCGAGGGAGAACCTTGGCTCCTCAGCAGTAATCCTTTCCGTTTCCACTTTATATCTACCCACGTTGCTAATCCATAGAGTAGACTATAATGTTACCACGAACTGTACTGGCTCTGAAGATGTGCCCTTGAACCTCATAAATAGCGATTTCTACTTGGGCCAGCTAAACCTCAATCACACTTTCGCGAACGGTTCTCGCAACGTCGTCCTCACGGGCCTACTGAACGTCAACGCAGACCCCCCACAGAATGGCAGGCTGTGGCAAGACGATACGGACGACGAAGCGAACGAGTCGGACGACGAAAGCGGAAGCAGTTCCATCACCGCCATCACTACCACAGGCACGCCACCCGTAGCTACCGACACAACCAGCTTGACCAGCGCAACCGCACCGGCGTCATCGCAGGCGGATGAAGGGTTGAGCCCCGAGTCTGGTTCTAGTTCGAACGGGCTAAGCGGAGGCGCCATCGCAGGGATTGTTGTCGGCGTGCTCGCCGGAGTTGCCCTTCTGGTAGGAATTCTATGGTTCCTGTGGAGGCGGCCGCGGCGGCATCACGGGGAGTTCGATCATCAGCAAGAAGTGACTTCACAGTATCCGGGTCCGTATCCGATGCAGTATCAAGGAGAGAAACCGCTGCCGCCACAGCCGCCACCAGGACATGGTAAGCATGGTGGTGCGCCGGGATACTTTGTGGCGGAGATGGCGGACAGGGACAGGGACAGGCAGCCGGAGGAACTGGGAGGGACCAATGTTGTGGAGCTTGCGACTTAACGAGCCTACGATGATACGGTATACATTCACAAAGCACCATTTCACAGATTCAATGTTAAGCCATGAACTTTAAATTAAATTTGTATTTGCTGAACTATATATGAGATTAGCTAATTCAATCAGTTATCTACCATCTTCCAACTGTTATGCATTGTACCCAGCTCTTGCCCACTGCTCCCCAGCATTCATTTGTCGATCCAGAGTTCGTGTATATATTAGGTATTGAGAATTTCGAAACGACCTAAAAAAGTGCGGTCAGCAAAAAACAAGTTTTCACTGACCGACTGTGAGGCTCAGAGCCTTTCTTCATCCCTAGACTCCGAAGAGTCTTCAGAACAGGCGAAAGTTAAATCTTCACCGACTCACCTTTACGACACCTTTATTGGTCATTAAATCCTACAATAGGCCCTTCGAGGGCTGCCCTAGGAAACGACACAGGCGGATGAGTAAATAAGCGAGCGAGCTCACAGGAGGCGACGGGAACAAATATGATCGATTCAAACAGGCGCTGACTCGTGCCCCCTAACTGGGGCCCAAGCCAGCACCGCCTTAGGGGGACCACCCCTTTAGCCTTCAGCTAGGCGATAGCTGGACACGAAGAAAGAAGGGAAAGAAGAAGAAGAAGAAGAAGAAGAAGAAGAAGGTGAAGGGCAGGGAAGAGGGGGGCGCGCTCAGGCAAGGGGAGTTCGAGGCTATCTAGGCCATCGAAAGAGAGGTGTGTGAAGAAAAAAAAAAAGAGGAAGACGGACGGGCGAGGAGGAGGTATATATGCACTTCGGGCACAGGGTTCTGCTCGATAAGGGGCAAGCTGTGCTGCTACGGGAGAAGGAAAGAGCACGGTCATAGGCAACAAGAAATAAGATTACAAGCAAGCTTTACGGCTACAAAAGTAGGAAGGAGCTTAGCAATGGGTGTGAGGGGACATGAGATCGGGCAAGCTGCAGTGCTGTGGGCGCAGGAAGGAGCATCTCATTAGGAATGAACGGACGCCGTAACGCGCGACCTATGCTGTTACTGGGTACGGAAGGAGCATGGTAAAGGGCACGAAAGGAAGGAGCAGAATAGTAAAGAGGCAGTCGGGTGGCTTAAATGTTTGAAATGGAGGAAAGAGCGTGGGTATCAACCGCGAATCGTTGAGCCGGTGGTCAAGAGGTTGAAGGACGAGCAACTGTTGCTACACTCCAATGGGATAAGGATGCTTGTCCTGGAGCTGTTGCGAGCAGCGACGGACCTTTACAAGGACACAATGCAAATAGGAAGGAGCAAGGTCCAGACTGCACATAAAAGTGTAAATAGCGTCAGGGGTCGTCATATGTAGAGTTTATACCTACGGCAGAGTTCAGAATAGAGCGCAGGTTTGGCATAGACATATAACAACACAGCGGATATCGCAGTATTAAGATGATCTATATACGGTGATATAAAAACTGAAGCTTTTAACGTTAGCTAAAAGATATTGGAAAATATCTAGGTAGATTAGCAGCAAAAGTGTTAGCCCCGTGTTGAGCCCGTTGACCACAGTTACATTTCAAACCCAGAGATATATAGATCATCGGTTTCGAATTTTCCTCGCTATCCTAGGCTGCCATAGTTCAAATCCAGAAATCTATAGATCATCGGATTCGAATCGATCCGTGTTTCAAAGTCTGCTATAGTTCAAATCCAGAAATCTACAGACTGTCGGATTTGAACACCCATCGCCTGTTTTAATAATTGCTAGCTAGCAGTAATTGCTGAGCTACCCCACCAACCCACGAATGCCAAGTCCTCTTATAATAAAATATATATGGAACAATCAAGCTACCGACCCTTGATTGCACACATTGGAAATAGATATCGCACTGCGACCTACATTGCTGAATACTACGAATAATGACCACTTGTCCATTCTAGAAACTATCTTTATTGTCTGCATTGCCTTTATTATGGACCCCACTAATTCAGGTTCCACTACAAACGAGTAAGTGAATAACAGTCGGTCAGAAGTAATGCTCACTTCAACAAGCGATACTCCCACTGAGGCTCAATGCCAAGTCTGCAAGAAGAAGCAGTCGGAGCTACCCAACGATCTAAAACGCTGCGCAAAATGCAAAAGCAGCTGGTATTGCTCCCGAGACTGCCAGAAAGCTGATTGGAAAGTCCATAAAAAATCCTGCGGCACCAAGAGCAGTAGTGGCAGTGGTAGTGGTGGCGGTAGCATCCCAGTATCCGAGAGCCCCTTTGAAGCTATCCAAGAAAAGCGCTTTTTCGACGGCAAACCGGAAACAGAGGCCTTCACTCAGATCATAGACTCGTACCGTCTGCGCTGCGAGGACGAATACTCATTCATGGGCGAACACAGGGGCATCTACAACGAAGAGAATCCCAAAAATGATTTCAAACGCTACCTGGCCAAGGCCGAGAAGAAGAAGGTCTTACCCAAATGGTGGAACGCGGAAAAGAAGAAAGACTGCATCGCCTTTGGGTCGAGGCAAGGGTGGTCGGATTTGACCTGTGCGGTCGAGAAGAGCGATATAATCGAACACTATGACAACAATATGATGCCGATGCTCCTCAGAATGGTTGCTGAAATGGTTGAAGATTCCAATGTGATGGGACAGCCTGCTGGAGATGGATTAAGGTCATTTGCGTCCATGGCTAACGAAACTGGGGACGGAGGAGTCATGAGTATCCTGAACATGAATATGTCAGGGAGTAGATAGAGACATTGAGGTACACGGTGGAAGTCTCTCATCTGTCGGTTTGATGGAGTTTCAGGGGTCGTTATCTACTTGGTAGCGCACAATAAACTAAGATTCATTCTCTCTGAAATCCCACTTGAGTGCAGATAATATATCAATCTGACATACCGCGTTTGATCATAATTAGCTTTTATTAATTGAAACATGATTTTACCGTCCCTATTATTTAGCGGCACGGATCGTTCATCTGGTGGTGGTGTTGCATACAGTTCAAGCGGGAAGGCCGCTGGAGCTTCGATCTGCGTGACATTGCGTGGTAGATTGGGTGTTCTTTTCATGCGGAAGGGGAGATCTGTAAACCCCTTCGTGATGGCCATACTAGGAAGGTATTTCACAACAATTGGAAGTTTGCTCATCAACTTCGCTTACACCTCCTAGCGATCCACTAGCTTATGTGGAGCGATCGATTTTTCGATTTCCCCACTCCATTTGCCATCCATCCATCCTACCGACACGAATTGTCCATACGTCAGGATGCCAAATGTGCGCGACAGACGCTAAACCTGTAGCCACTACGGGAGTACCTGTCTAATCCCACAAGCTGTTTGGTGCAAACGGCCCGCCGGTGGAGATTCTTCGAAGAGCTCTAAAGCTCTTAACTACTACCTAGGTACATGCTTAGAGGCCACTACCAATACTATCATCAGCATGACGTGGACTCTATGATGATCGACTGTTAGGGTCAACGGCGAATCGACTGGCAGCACTTGCGCGGCGAGTACCATGCCATCATAACAGGTGGAGAAATTCTCAATACAAGGTCTTCAAATAAATATATAGACAGGTGGGTTCCTAGCTAAGTGGGCCATTCCAGTCACTTTAAATACTTGCGTGTTGCTGTCGCGATGGCGCTGACGAAGCTTCTCACCAGTGTTGGTCTTCTCGCCCTGAGTGTACACGCCCAGGATCCTATTTCAGACCCCGGGAATCGCGGAGCCGTTCCTGAGATTGTCTTCTTGTATCAAGGACAATGGCCAACTGGCATTGCCGTATCTGCGTCGGGGCGCAAGTTCTCCAATTATCCGCCAGCGCTGGATCCAATGAATACGAACTTCACAGTCGCTGAACTGACAGGAGAATCGACAGAGACTCCCTACCCCAACGCGGAAATAAACAGCCCTCCCGGTGGCTCTATCAACTACACAACCTATCCTCCTACAGGCGCTAACTACGTTGACTATCTCGTTGGAGTGCAGAGCGTAGTTATAGACCCTGCAGATAGGCTGTGGCTGCTCGACACCGGACGAGCAGCAACGGAGAATGGTACCATGGTTCCTGCAACCTATGGGGGCCCAAAGTTGATCGGTGTCGATCTTAATAACGACCAGATATTTACCACCATTGTCTTCACTCCAGATGTTGCTCCTGCTGTTTCGGTACTTCCTATTTTGACGCCTTCATAGATAACTAGCGCTAATCACAATAGTATCTCAACGATATTCGCTTTGATCTCAATCCACAGCTTACTCAGTCAGGCCAAGGGGTTGCATACATAACCGACTCCTCGCCTGAAGGCCAAAACGCCATTGTGGTAGTTGATTTAGGAACTGGCGAAGCTTCAAGGCTGCTGATGAATCTTCCCTCTGTCTCTGCACAACAGGGCTTCGTACCATCCATTTGGGGGAATGTAATTTACAGCAACGGCTCGACGGGCATGCCTATCGGTAATGTTAACTTTGGAGCGGATGGAATCGCTCTTTCGCCTGATGGTCAGACGCTTTGGTACAGTACTACAGGTGGTAGAGAGCTCTACTCTGTTCCTACTAGGTACCTGTTAGATCAAACTCCCTACGCTGCTTTGCTCAGCCAGGCGAACGTCCAGTATCATACCCAGAAGGGTTTGACAGATGGTATGGAGACTGACTCCAACGGCTTGGTATATGCAGGAAATATCGAAGATAGCAGCATTGTTACTTATGACCCAGAGACTGGTGTAGTTAGTACGTTTAGCAGGGACACGAGATATAGTTGGACGGATACGTTTGCCGTGGCAGCCGATGGGTATATCTACTTTACCGAGAATCAACTCTGGCTCGGTGCAGCCTATCAGGGTGGTACGGACAGGCGACAGCGTCCTTACGTGTTGTTCAGGTGTCAGCTGCCCAATGGAGGTACCAAGATTACCCAGCCACCTCCAGGAGGAGGAATGAATTATACAACAATGATGGCCTAAAGGGCATTTTAGTTCCGACGGGTGTCTCGAAGACAATAAAAATTGTATATGGTTCTATGACATACATGGCTTAATACTTTCTATTTAGTACTACTAGAAACTTTGTCTACACAATGTTGTCTTGCCGTATCCGTTTCAATGTTTTGACGAGATGCCATATTCAAACAGGGGTTCTAATACTGGCAAAAACTAACCTAGCTACTCAGACACCTCGTACGATGGTCTTCGATCTCTTAGAAAACTTCAACAAGACCTCCTCTGGGTGTCTCAACTGCTGCGAAACTCGTGGTTGGCTATCTTTTACCAATTCTTCTAGTCTCATCCTCGCCATCTCCTTGCTCTCACCATCTCTTTCAGCTGGTTCAATCTTCCAATTCTCCAAAACTTCTCTAACTGTCGCTACAAACTCCACGTGTGCCATCTTCTGGCCTGGGCAGTGCCGTGGGCCGGAACCCCAAGGTATGAATGTTCCTTTGGCTGGCTCAACAAGTGACTCCTTTGTCCCAAGGTCTTTGGCTGCCTGAATAAATCGTGTCGGCCGAAATTCAAGAGCGTCATCTCCCCAGATAGCAGGGGAAACGTGTAAACAGGCGGCAGCTATAAAGACATTTGTTCCTTCTGGGGCCGGGAAAGGGCTGTTCTGCGTACCATTTGTGGTACGCGCGATATGTACAACTGGAGTGTATAGGCGAACAGTCTCGAACTAGCATGACGATCATCAGTATAATACAGAATGCTAGGAGTCCCTACTCACCAGTAGTGCCATGCAGCGAACTAGCAAAGGGAAATGGGTTTGGTACTCCAAAGCGCCGGGTTCATGAGCAAAATTGTTAAATTCTTCAACTACCCACTCCTGCCACTCGGGCCATAATGCGAGTGCAAGGAATGCATACGCTATAGAATTTGCCGTGGTATCGAACCCCGCAATTGTGATATTAAAGATATTTCCAATTATCTCTGATTCGGTGAGGTAAATTCTGGAGTTAGAAGCCCGGGAGGACTCATCGGCTACTCTAACGAGTGTGCCAATCAGTGTATGGTGGTCAGTCTTGCCCTCTCTGTGGTTTGAGATCATTTTGCTCGCATACGCCGGGTATTCTGATTTGGCAGTCCCAAGCTTCCGGACTATTTGGGGCATAAACCTCCATGAGAGTATCGAAGACGAAACCAGAGTTATTGGCACCTGAAACTTAACAATCAGTGCCATAACTTCTATGAACGATAATGAATGACCCTCGGGCGATCCTTCTGAATGATCTCCATCTAGGGCCCATGATGCCTGCTCCCCATAAGCCACTGCTGTCATAACGTTAATCGCTAAAACATTGAGGCCTTCAACGACTCTATCAGTCACTGCGGAGCTTAGAGACCCCTTTTCAGTAAAGAAATCCATCATCTGGTGTGCTTGACAGCGGCTCTCATTCCACACGGCAGCCATTATCCGTTCATTCAAAGCTGGGGCTACTATCTTGCGGTTTCGCTGCCAATCTTGCTCATCCGACTATGCTTATTAGCTTTAAATTTGCATATGCTCCTTATGTGGCTTACAGAGGTCACATTATTCCCAAACACGGACATTATTTCTATTCCCATTAGTAGTTCGCTCTCAAACCTAGCGTTGGGTTCTCCTTATCACTCACTTCTCGCGATCTCTATCTGCACGAAGTCCCGCCTCCGGGCCAGTATCTCATTCGATGCCTCCGGGTCCGCCGTCCAGATCTCTATTCCACCAGGCGCTACCAGTACAAACGACTCTCCCAGCCTCGCTTGAACGTTCCATCGCTCGCGGTATGGCCAGCCAAAGATACATAAACTGAGTCTTTGGTAGATGATGGTTGGCAGTCGGCGCTCCAAGAACGGCTGTAAGGTTGGGAGCAAGACGAGCCACACAGGATGCGATGGTGTTATTGGCGACAAAAAGACCGGAAGTCCAGTTCGCCGGCCGGCCCTGTAGTAGTATGGTAGTTTATAGACGTACCACAGAACAAATATCGCAACGGCCTTAGTCGTAATGGATAGGAAGGATGAGTCCATATCGATGTGAAAGGGCTGCAGGGATCCGCTACAGCCCTGTTTGGAGCGAAGGAAGCAGGAACGCGGGAAGAAAACCGGACCCAGCTGGGCTTTATTAAAGGCTCATGTGTGGCGTATAACGGTCAAATGGCCTAGTAGATCAACTTGAGACTCGATCTAGCCCGAACCTCCGGTTTAATCATCAATGCTACAAACTTTATAGCGCCATCAGCTGATACAGATTATTCTTACTACCTTATTTACTTTACATTTCATGACATGTGTGACCGTTTTCTCTTCTATGGTACAATCTATCCTTTACTCAGGGCATCACAAATAGCTGTGCATTCAAGATACTCCCATTGCTTTAGGAATTACGACAATCCATTTCCTCTCCAAGCTACAGCTCTTTCTTCATCAAGTAATTAATACACTCAATTATATCTGTTTCGCTTAAGCACGGGGCCGTAATACTATCTTCGTTGTTGTGGATGGAATCATACTGGATCTCCAGGTAGACATCCTCGGTGCAGTATGATCAAGCAACTCAGGATCATAATTCCTAATGATTTCTGCAAGCACGATCTTCATCGTCGTTGCGGCGTAGAACCTTCCAGGACTACACATAGCACATTAGCCCGTAATCACGCAGGCTATTTTCAGCCGCAATCACTTACCAGGTGATTCTTCCTATCCCCCAGACGTGCCAACAGTCATCAGTATCTGTTAGACGAGAAGGCTTCGCCTGGTAGAGACCCTTGTTCGCTAGGTTATTGACTTGACTTCTGTCTGCAAATCGAAAACCGTGGAATTGATCGGCCTCAGGGTACCAAGAAGAATTCTGCATGATAGCACCAGCGGGAGTGCAAACCCATTCGCCTTTCTGAACGTTGGTGCCATCAGAGAATTGGAATGGCTTCAGCGCCTGCCTCCTTCCGCTGACTGTTTTTTCAAGTTAGTGTTACTTTCCAATACTTACTCGATCTCCGGAATACAGTAATATATGGAGATAAAATGGCTACTTACCACACTCTACGGGACTCAGCCTCGTGCTCTCCTTAATGAAGCTATCCAGCAAAGGAAGTCCTTGACCGGTAGACGCAAATTCACTCCATGCATCGCTTTCAATCTCTTTCCTCAAAGGTTCCAGATATTCCGGTCGTAAACACAAATCTTCGATGGCAAAAGTCAACATTATACTAATACCGTGCATTGCCCCGAACCAAATAGCAAGGAGTTCATATACAATGCGGTAAGCCGGCCACGACTTGGGTCCAGTATTGATGATCCACGAAATTACATCTTGCTGATGAGAACTGTTAGATTTCTCTTGAATCTCGGAATAAAAGATGAAACGAATTATTTTCATCAGTAATACTCACCTTCATTTCTTCTTTTTGGCCTAATCTACCTTGGGACCGCTCATTCAGACGCTGTTCGACCACCGGAATCAGCGCATGATACACAACTGATTGAGCGGTTGAGAGCCACAAAACTAGCTTCCCCATTACCGGCTGCAGGAACTTTGGCAGATTGCGAATCAACTCGGCATAGATGAAGATATCCTGTGCAGTCCTTGCGGCTGCCTTCATGAATTCTTCCACTCGAGCAAGGTCCTCACCAAAGAACGCATAGGCATCAGAGAGTGCAGTTAACTGCTTAATCGCGTCAAAGAGAGGCACCGCCTTTCCGTTTTCGTGCGTCTCGCTTTTGGAGGCTATTTGAGAAAGTTCATTTCCAAGAATTATCGTAAGCTTTGGAACAAGAACTGGGAGGTGGTTGGTGAGCATCGTTCTGATCGCTCTAACAAAGCCGATGCCATCCGCTCCCCGAACATTCGGCCAATTGAAGCCGTGCATTGTATAGCGAGGCTGGAGCATCTGTAGCTTGATAAGTCGTGAGTTTGGAAGATATGCGTGCACTTACCTGTTTTGTTGCTGTAAAAAGTGATAGGTGATCCGGTGGGGCTGAGTCGATTTCCTTGATATGTTGAGGTGATGACACGAGGACATATCGGTTATCCGGCGCAAAAACCTCGAAAGGCTTCTCGCAAGACTGGAAGAATAGTTTAGTAGTTGGTAAAAGGGATGCAAAGGTTTCTTACTTTTGTGTAGAGGTCTTTTATCAGAGCATGACCATGAAAAATATAATTCCATCCGCGAAGATAACAACGTAGTGAGACAGCTATTCTTGACACCGGGGACCATAGTTCTAGCTAGGGACAACCGTAAGTGTTTTGTATCGTTATATGAAAGAGAATACTGTACAGGCTCACCATCCTTCCCTTGACTTCCTATTGAGGCCACAACCAGAACAGCGAATATACAGCAACTAAACGGCACTAGTACGCTAAGCTCTACGTCGAGCAGCATATTGGATCTAGTGCTCCTTTGCAAAGCAAGCTGAAATAGGGTTATGTTGTCCAAGATTCGAGCACGGACTTCAATTCACCTGGGTCAAGAAGCGTTCGCTATTTTCAAATCCTCAAGTAGAGAAAACGGACTCCAGGAATTGTTGTAAATAAATGCGAAAGAGAAGAACCCAGAGTAGCACCGTTAAACCAGAATGGATAGTCGAGCCCAAGGGACCACCTAGATCGCACCACGTCCATCATAAGGGTCGTGAATCAAATTCTCGGCACTTGCTTTGCCACTGGTTTCGCCCCATTCACGATTGATTACCTTAGTCGTTACAATATCATGGCGCCCTTGACTATCATAATGGCGCCACTTCCGATATGAGTATCTTCCCGGAGTGATCTTCTCTGCTGGAGGATTCTGCAAGAAATATGCCAGTACCGAAAAGAACGATAGACCGCGAAACTACTGCGTTAAAAGGGTGTCGATCGGACCATGGTCCATCATGGTTGGCTCTTGGTGCCTCGTTCCTAAGGTGTCCGAGGAACATCAAAAATGCGAGACAACCATCTATTGGTAGAAGGAGGCAGTCGTCACTTCTTGATCGGTCATTGACTTTCAGCTAGGGAGACGGACGGATTCGACGGTCCGGAGGCGGGCCTTCAGGGGAAGCGACAGCGGCGCCGGAGAACAGATTTAGCTGCCGTTTAAGTCCCATACAAAGAGGAGCTTGGACACCTGGCTACAAGCCTACAACAATTCCAAGACATCTATGTTGGCGGAGGTTGTTGCCACTAACGTACGGTCTGAAGAGATCTGCAATATGGCTTCGGAGTGGTTAAGACTTGCAAGTGAAGAAGTCACCAGCTGCAGTTGAACGGCGATCCTCTTTAGGGAGAAATAAAGATAAACTATACCTCATATTGCCGAAAACCGAAATTTTACACCGTAAAATACATGGAAGACCAACCGGTCAGTACGGTAATTGAAGGTGTTATGAGCAATGGAACGAACATTTACACAAGAGTACATTGCATTAGCTGAAGCTCTGCGCCACGCGACTGCAGAATACGGAACCGGAGACAAGTCTTGGCAGAACTTCGCACGCCGGGCAACTGGTTGCATGCAAATGATGCTCACATAAATCGCGCTAAGTGCTTGTTTTTTGTCCGGTAATAGCGGGAACTCGGACTGCAGCGCTATGAAAAATTACCTCCAAAATTACCTCCACATGATCGTCGAGGCAGAGACCAGCGACACATCGAGAAACTACCTGGGCAATCGTGTATTTCTCTAGAGGTCAGGTCGCGGTGTTTAGATTCCGGAACCACAGCGAGAGTGCAAGCTTGTCGTAGTTGAGGGCCGAGGCCGTAAAGTATTCTTAGATGCGTTTTCTGACGCGTATCTTTGTACCTTCCGGTACAATCTTGAACTCGAGGAAGTGTACCATTTCCGGGTGCTCCTTGATCGGTTCAATTTCATATTCTAACAGTGCTTGCGCAAGAATAAGTTTCATCTCAACCGTCGCAAAGAATCGGCCAGGACACGCGTGCCTCCCGTATCCAAATGAGAGAAAGGTGTCGCTCACAGTTGTGCTGGTACTCAGCCTGTCGTTCTCTCCCCCAGTCTGCTTGCCCTCCAGATCCCTAGAGAACCGAAATGCGTCATACTCATTAGGGTTTGGATAGAACCTATCATCTCGGTGAATGCTTTCCATAGGAGCTGCGACTTTTGTATTCCTCGGAACATGGGTTCCGTTTGCTAGATCTATCCCACTCTCTGCGACAACTCTTCGTGGGAAATTGACCAGTCCAAAGTTAGAAAATCGCATGCTTTCACGTAACGCCGAGTCAGCGCGAATGCACCCATCAATTGCACTCTTTGTCCAATGGCCACCAGAACGAAGTAATTCTCGTTCATATTCTTCCTTGAGACCGGAAGCCACCTCGGAGCCAGCCGAAAAGACATCTAGAAGTAGAGAAGATACGGCCATAGCAGTCGAATCGACAGCTAACATGTTAAGAAAAAGGAGACGGTGAGCAAGTGACGGGGCTTGAGATAAAGACGGAACAGATGTCTTACTGGCCTCGTCCAGAAGCCACTGTACTCCATCCGCCTGTTCAAATAATCAGTAACAACTCCCAGGAAGCAATACTGAAATCAAAACACAACGGGAATCTCAAAGATTGCAACGTACTGGAGGTTCCCATGTAGAATTAGGGTCTTTCGCTTTCTTTTGCATGTCCTTGATACGCTGTTCCATAAAAGGTAGGGAGAACTTTCTTGCTTTCTCCATCTGCCGCTTTCCTAGATACCCAATCAAGCTTCCTATCAGTGGTCGCAGGATAGGTGGTGCTAGCCCCAGCGCCATGCCCCCCTTTGCAAGATAACTTGAGTAACCCCTCACATAGCCGAGAAATTCCTCGTTGCGACCTACAAAGCCTCAGTACATGTGCAAAGTCCAAAGCTGCGAACGGGGTACGTACACAGCTCAGGCCCATAGAACATCCGACAAGTGATTTGCGTAATTAACTTTGGCATGACTTGGAGTAGCTCTACATCTCGCCATCCTGTATCTTCGCCCCAGAAAGCCCGAAGGCCTATATCAATCTCCTCCGCCACTACTGGCGTAAGGTCGGTGAGGTTTCTCGTCAGCTGCTTTCGTATTACATTAATATGAAACTTATCCAAATACATATCTGGATCAGACATGGTGTGTCGAAGCTGCACAGCTGCATCTACGGCTTCGTTGCCATCGACCACGCTATCTGGCTGGTGGAGAACATCCTTGAGTTGCGAGCTGGGAAGAATCAAGATGGGACCCGACTGTACGCTCGCAAATACAAAAGTCTTCTCCGATTTTGAAAACTGTACACATTGTTAGTTGCAAGCGCACGTTGTGGGCCTGAGATTCTATCCTATCTCACCTTGTTATATCCTTTGTTAACGACGTCCTTTGCTTCTCGCGCACATCGTAAGATGCCCTTTAAATATGAGAAGGGCTCGTCTTCCCAGCCAACCCATGGCTGATCATCGAGAAACTTCCCATGACCAAAGATTCTAAAACGCAAAATATATACCGGGAATAGCAGTAGCAATACAAATAGTGAGATTGTCAAATGATTGTTGATATACCCTTCAGAACTCCAAAGGGAGCTCTCTGTTGAATTTGCCATGGAGAATATTTATAAGAGATACAAGGAGGTAAATCACCATGCCATTGAGCGTATCAAATCTGATATTGCCGAGTGAGGCCCGGTCGTGTATAGAACCACGAGTATCATTGCGTTTGAAGTTGCATCACTCCTAGTGGGGTAAGTATGTCAAGTTGTACATAGTAATTTACCTGTGTTACTTACCACGCCAAGACTGTTAGGTACTCGTACTCCTACGATAAACAACAGTTGGGTTACTGAGCAACACTAACATTTACCATCAAGAGAAAGACTCCCCCGCGCCAATAGTGATACTCTCTTGCCAAAGCATAGAGGTTTTGGGAGAGCTCGACAACGGCTAGTGGAGATGAAGATCGGGTGCTCAACACTAACTACGCCACCAGCTAGCTCAGGCTCCCTAAAGAATACACCCGGAGTTAGAGCTGGGCGTCTATCTGGACTGAATGTGGAGTTTCTTTCATTTACCCGCCATACGCTGCGCAAAAAGTGCAATCACAGCTTGTGTGACAGCATCAAACAGACGTATTCATATTTCGTTCGAAAACCATCTTCAAATTGCCACGGAAGGGATCTAAAACTATGCATCGCTCAAAGTCTCTCGCTGGATACACTGGAGTCTGGATGTGGACATATCGCGATTTGAGAGGCTGGCCCGCCGGGACGGGACGTAGCGCTGTTGGAGATCGCGTTTGGTCGACAATCAACCCCCGAAAATGAAGGACACAAAGTACGAGCCCAGTCTCGCACATCTCTAGCGTGGATACTGCAGATTGAAGCTCAGAGGTACTGCGGATCCATACGTCTGGATGTATCTAAACTCTTGTCCTGCTTGGTTGTTTTTTGCAACCACCACGGTCCACCACAGGCACAGCAGGCCGCGCCTCATACTGCTCCAATGGTCTCGCGAGAAAAATGTTACCACTGATGATCAACACTGATAGATCATCTACGGCGGCCTCGTGCCGGAGTCGTCATTGTTATGTCCCTGGATGTTGGAGCCCGGGACTAACCCCCGTCCGTACCATATTAGCAAATCTCGGCCATGACTCGTGAAAATGGTCGCATCGAATGAGGTTGGCGTACGGTCCCGTTCAGAGACTTGAGCCAATTGCCAATAACAGCATGGTAAGATATGTCTCTGTGAAGTGAAACCCAACCCTCGACGGCTTCTTAGCGAGTGTTTATCTATCCCCCGCGGCCACGAGCTGTTCTTGCTTGAGCCATAGGCTAGATGTATCTCGGATGCATCATCGATATCAAGTTAGCTCACCGATTCGTTGTGGAATAATCGTTTCTTAGCATCTGTTCCACCGGGTTTGAATTCACAATCTTCTCCTTTCGAGGGCCCCTGACTTCTTTGTCTGTCGGATATACTTCAAGAGAACTTTCTCTCAGTCCTACCCCTGGTGTTAAAAGTTCTCTTCTGCTATTTCTGTATCTTATTCTTTACCTCCATCTCACGCGCCTCATAAGCTGCATACCTGAACTGCAAGCAAAATGGATCTCCCTCCAGGTGTAGACCCGTCTACTATTCCAATCTTACCTCCGCCTCCTGGACAAGAGCCAAACTTCGTGGACCCTCCTTCACAGGCTGCTAATGTCCTTGGATCGGGAATATCACTAGGAATAGTATCGCTTATCGTCGTGGTTATTCGCATATGGACAAACCTCACGGTCGTTAAGAAGCTCCACATGGACGACTACATCTGCACTTTCGCCTGGTGCGTGATGACTGCTTATTTCATTATTTCTGCGTGTCTCGGCCGGGTTCAGCGTCATGGCTACGATCTTCCCATCACAGAGCTTGATGAGAACGTCGTGCAGCTCTATTTTGCTAGCAACTTTATCCTTGGACCAGCCTGTTGGGCAACGAGAACGGCCATCCTGGCGCTTTACATTCGTCTATTTGGAGCCAAGAACTGGCTGCGGTGGACTTCCTGGGTTCTCATCGTCTTCCTTGGCTTAGTATATTTCAGTAGCCCAATAATTGCCGGTGTCCTCTGCACGCCTCGCTCTGGCGAGCCCTGGGGTACAGCAGTCGTGGTGCGCTGTACCGACGCGAGACATCTCGGTCCTATCTATGGAGCTGTTGGGCTGGCAGCTGATTTAGCACTGCTTGCCCTACCGCTGCCCATCATTTTGCGGTTGAACTTGAGCAAGGCGAAGAAGATAGCCGTCTCTGGTGTCTTCCTTATGGGTATCTTGTGAGTCGGGCTGTTCTCGGTACCTGCTATGTTCCAGTCCAACGGATACTGACTGTGTAAAGTGCTATCGCAGCCAGCATAGTTGCTCTATACTATAGAATCGTGATTTACACCTCGGTTGATACGTTCTGGGATGCAGCGAACGCTTACACGGGCGTGTATGGTCTTCTTTTTCCACTTTGTGAGTAGTAACAGCTGACTCGATCATTGCAGTATCGTTGAAGGCTATGTCACCATTATAGTCAGCTGCGCTCCGGCAATATCCTCGTTTTGGATAAATAAGATGTCTGAGACCGCTTTCATCACGTCTCTACGCAATCTCATAACACGATCTCGCCAAACGAGCACCGCTAGAACTTCGTCATCGCCTAAGGCTACTCGCATGGCGAGCTCCTCCGTACCGTCGCAAAAGCATTCTAACAGTAACGGTGACGCCAACTACAAAGATGCTTACCCATTGACCAATTTGGACGCCATGGGTAGTACTCACAGCATTCATTTGGAGTCCGGATCGAATGGTGCAAATGGCGGTATCCGAACATCGACCGTAATCAAGCAGTCCAGTGAAAGGATATAACCAAACTAGATTCCCGGGTCTGCTCGGGCGCGATAGTAGTACGGAAACCGGAAGTTTGAGATGTATGATGTCTGCTATGACCATATATATTGAGACGTTATTAAAAGCATAGTTTGTATTTTCTTAATCCCGAAACAAATCTACATATCCTTTCCTGTTAGTGATTTCTTGTGGTGTTTTCATGTAAAGCGCGTTTGCGATCTGTTGTTCTGATTACGATAAAACTTGTTGAACAAAAGTGATTCGTTCAGTTTACCTTGTATTTAGACCAGAGGATATAAATTATATCAAATGGGTTAGATAGAGGCCGATGTGGCAAAAGGACAGCTTTGCAAGCAGGTATAGCCGCGGCTAGATACAACTCCTTCGATGTGGTCCGCTGTCCGGAGCTTATCGCCCACTCGTTACAACCATCGTCGTTGCTTGGGAGCGGACCTTCCTGTTCTTTAATTCAAAGGAGGTGATTGTACAAAAGCTTGAAGTACAGTTTTGGGGTATGACATGACATTGAGAGAAGATACTTGGCTGCATGTGAGATATATCGCCAGCGCCTTGCGATTGGTAGGTTTTCCAGGGATGAGGGTGCTCAACCAATAGGCATCTTCTTGGGTATGTTCATCTGTCAATGCACACAAATTCCCTCAGGGATCAAAGTGTTCACCAAAGTAACAGGTATGAACAGGTCGGTACGCCGAATCTTGATCGAATTATCATATCATTGTTATACGTACCCGTTGGGGTCACATGTATCTTTCTTACAAAGCTCGGGGGTCGATTGCCTCATTCATTTTTCATCCGTATCGTTGCCTGCATCGGTGGGTCTTCTAGTGATCCTATTCGTGCCTTTGACCCTAAGTGAGTGACTGCTGGGCGGATGAAGCACATGAGTGGTGGTCACGATCATCGAGATACCTGCAGACTTTTCCCCGCGATGGATCAATGTCTTCTTCGTACCGGCATTCGCCTCCCTCGCATTGAGCCCCTCAACCGGAATGACTGAGGCAGCAAATATCATTGTCGTTCGCTCCACTCTACTTGCATGGCTTCTACATCCAATAAAAACCCTCATCAACTAAAATCATTGGCTTCTTTACGGTCCTCGTCGTAACAGCCTACGTGGTGCTCAGACTCCAGCTTCTGACCGGGGCCTCCAAGCGTGCCATCGCCGAGAGAGAGCAGAGGAGACGGGAAACGAACGCTACGACATCCCTTTGGCAGAACAGCAGCAGCAGAGACACCATCACCATCATCCTCCCCCCTTGAACGGCCCAGCCTCTGAGTCATTCACATTAACATCGACACCGGCTACTTCTACCGGCATCAACGTCTCGCTGCCTGACTCTCCTTCTCCAGCCATCCATCACTATCAGCCGCCACTGCAGTCCAAAGCACCCCACTATCAGCCTATCACGGAGGATACAGCCCTTCCACCCCAGACCACCTTCCCAAGGCAAAACCGCCACCCACCGCTCACCCGCCTCCAGCGTTACGCCTCATTCCAAACAGCCTACCTGGACATTTGCTCGTTTACACGACGCTCCTCCTCACGCTAGGCCTGCCGATGTCCTAGCACCGACACAGCGCCAATCCCAATTCACCTCGCCCTCACAATCCCATACTACTACCACACCGCCCTCTCCCCCCATATCCCCCTCACTCTTCCCTAGCTCCGCATCCTGCACCCACTCCTCCTCTCCTCTCCTCTCTCCGCAACCCTCACCACCCTCGCAGCCTAGACTTCTCAGCCTAGCAAAGCAACACCACCACCCTCCAGGCCACCCTCCCTCCACACCCTACACAACCGGTACCCGCTACACCCGCCTGCCTACTCACTCCTCCCACCATCCCCCACCCCCCCCC
>JANIPN010840885.1:0-14814 GCA_027478595.1 Erythroxylum anguifugum
GATCGTATCGAGGGGGGTGGCAAGAGGGCTGGGACGGAGGAGGTGGTGTTGAAGGGGATGGGGCGCGCGGTGCAGAAGGCTTTGGAGCTGGGGATGTGGTTCGATGGGAGGAGCGAGTGGAATGTTAGGGTCGGGACTGGGACCGTGGGCGTGGTGGACGATGTTGTTGAGGTGGAGGGCGAGGAGCGTGTGCTGGAGGCTGGGAGCGGTGATGGTGGAGGAGATGGTGGAGGAGATGGTGGCGAAGATGGTGGCAATGAGATTAATGATGTTGATGATATTGATGTTGAAAGCGGAGATAAGAAAGGCGGTGGGAATGGAAACAATAAGGGCGAAGAAGAGAACGATGGGAAGAGCGAGAGCGAAGACATACCAGAGGCGAGGAGGCGGAACGTGAGCTTCGTCGAGGTACGGGTAAGCTGGCGGTAAGGAGCCCGCGCGCTACAGCTGGATGGCATCAACCTTTAGGAAATTCCTCTATGTGAGATGGGATGCTACGTTGATTACGCTTCGTTGTCATACAATCACGATCATGTTCCTTGTCACGACTACTTGCGTGCATATACGCCTATCTGCGAACACGCAACACTGTCGGTGCAAGTTTTTACATTTATCGTTGCATTTCACCTCGTCACATCGTTTATCTGTCGTCATCTTCTTTGTTGTTGTTGCTGTCGTCGTCAGGTATGCTCAACCTTTTGCGTCGTCGTCGAGATCTTCTCCTTGTCCACCTCCTCTCCGTTATCAGACACCGTGCACTCCTTCTCGGCTGACCTCTCCTCTCCCTCCTTGGTTTCTATCCCGGTCTTGCTCTCGCGATAGCTATCCAACTCTTTGCCCTTGTACAGATTCAAGTACACGGGGAACGTCCAGCTCAGCGCAAACCCGACGAGGGGAATGACCATGGCAACCTGCGTGCCCCTCTTGTCGGCAACGAGGCCCAGCATGGGCGGGAACAGCGCGCCCCCGGACACGGCCGACACGAGGAAGCTGGCGCCGCGCTTGGTGTGCCTCCCCAGCCCGCGCAGGCTGAGGGTGAAGATGGTGGGGAAGATGCAGCTCTCGAAGAACAGCACCAGGCTCAGCGCGGCGATGCCGCCGGACCCGCCGACGCAGATGGCGACGACGATCCACACGACGGTCATGGTGCTGAAGAGCCAGTATATGTGCCGCGGCTTGAGGTAGCGCATGGCGAAGGAGGCGGCGAAGCGGCCGATTGCGAACAGGCCCTGCGCCACGGCCAGCAGGTCGCTGGCCCGGCGGCTGTCCAAGTCGGGCCGCACCCGCACGACGTAGTTGATGAAGTAGTTCGCCACGGCCACCTGGGCGCCGACGTACGCGAACTGCGCGGCCACGCCCCAGAAGAGCGTGTGCTGGCGTCGCATCGGCCGGTCCGCGAAGAAGGAGGACGAGCCGCCGCCGCCGCCGCCGCTGGCCGCCTCGGCCTGGTCCATCATGTCGGCGTCGCTGATCTCGGGGATGGGCGCGAACAGGAAGACGACGGCGAGCAGGAAGACGAAGCAGGCGATGCCCAGGTACACCCACTGCACGCTGTCGAGGCTGCCGCGGTCGGCGTCGTCGACGCCCTTGAAGATGACGCGCGCGGCCAGCAGCGGCGCCACCACCGTGCCGATGGCCTGGAAGCTCTGCGACAGGTTCAGCCGGATCTCCGAGTAGCGCGGCGGGCCGCAGACGGCGATGTAAGGGTTTGCCGCCGTCTCGAGGGTCGATAGGCCGCTGCCCACCACGAACATGCTGCCGCAGAAGCCGCCGAAGGAGCGCTTCACCGCCGAGGGCCAGAACATGAGGGCTCCCACGCCGTAGATCGAGAGCCCCAGGATGAAGGTCCAGCGGTAGCCGAAGCGCCGGCACACGTAGCCGCTGTAGGTGAGGGGAGCGATGAAGTAGGCTCTGTTCGAAGGGGGGCGCCGCCAGAGGCGAGAGAGGTTAGTATACGTGGATCGTTTGGTTTGATAAGGGGGGGTCGGAAGGGATGTGGGGGGGGGAGTGGGATAGGAATCAAGGCATGATTGGATAATCATGGTCTCTGCTTGATGCATTGTGCCTTTTGTTGTTGTTGTCTTTGCTCGTTATCTCACTTACCCAAAGTATGCTGCTGCCAAACCGCCGCCCTGGCTCTGAGAGATGTGGAGGACTTCCTGGAAGTGCTTGCTGCAGAGTACGTGTCAGTTCCGATGATCGACGCATATTGTGCCCCCCCTGTCTCCCTTTCTGGTTCTCTTAAAGAAAGGCTAAACATCGGACACGAATAAAGAGGGAGATTAGACTTTAGGGAGTGGAGCGATCCGATACGACGGTGCACGTCGTAACCGTGTGTAGGATAAGGGTTTAGGTCTTTTGTGAATATTTGTGTATGGGTTTATATATACGTTCGTGCAGGGGTCATCGATGTTGACATCGGGCAGCGGATCCCCCGCCAAGCGGTCACGGGCGTTTCGCAAATGCACGCCATCCCACGTGCTACCGTAGAAGTAGAAGAAGAAAGAAAGAAAGAAAAAAAAAGAAAGGGCGGATCAAGAACCGAAGGCCGCGTAGAGAAATCAAGAAGGATTTTTTAAAAAAAAAAACTTACTTCAGGACGTCCAGCAGCCCGTATGCGAACCTATCGATCGCGGTGTCTCTCATCAGCATAAACACATACACACACACCCACCAACCCACCCTGTAGCTCCTACCAGGGAGCCGGGGGAAAACAAAACAAAACAAATCAAATCAAATCAACAACAACAACAGCGACAACGAACTCACCCCCAGAGGAAGAACAGAATCGTCACCAGCGCGACGGGCACGATGGACTGCTTGAGCGTGATCTGCGACGCCCCCGTCAGCGCCCTGTTGTCGCCGGCCTTCCTCTCGCGCCGGTGGGCGATGGCGTCGGAGCCCGAGGGCCGCTGCGCTTGCTGCGAGTGGATGTCGTCGGCCGTGGGCTCGGCGGCCAGGTCGCTGGCTAGATTTTTGGGGAGGAGGCCCATTTTTTTTTTCTTTCGGTAGAAAGAGAGAGAGAGAGAGGAGGCTGTGTGGTGAGTATTTTGGTTAAGGTGTTAGGTCGGCATGTGAGGTGGAGTTTATCTGATCGGCGGATTCGCCGCGAAATGGTGGAGCAAAGAAGAGGGAGAGTGGGGGAGAGAGAGATAGAGAAGGAAATAGTTATAGAAGGTATGTAAGTGATCAAAAGAAAAGAAAGACTGGAGTTTCGCGGTTCGTTTCCTTTATATGTAGATTATATTTCCTCCAGATATAGAACCTCCCTAGTTAGGTATATATATATATGTGTACATATATATGTGCACACACGCCGCAACAGAGCGGGAAGGGACGCGGAAGTTGCTACGGGGAGGGGGAGGGTGAGGGGAGTGGGGGACGCCGCCGTTATATTCTGGTTACTTAACGGGGCTAATAGATCGACAAAAACCCACTCGCTTGCCGATCCAACGGGAGGTCGACATTGTTGTATGTATTCGTGGGTACCTATTTTAGCAGGGCGGGGGGGTCTAGTAATGTTCGTTCTTTTTTGTACGGATCCGCAGAAGATTTAGTTTTAAGGTATGCAGTGGCTGGGCTGGGCTGGGCTGGCTAACGAATCACCTACCGACCGTTATAATCACGCAGAGTAGCCCCGAGTTGTGCTGTGATATGAGTATAACCAAATATATATATATGGACATAGGTAAATATCCGTAGATACCTCCGGAGGTAGATACTACTGTGTTCTGGCTACTGCGGGGGGGACCAGACTCCAGCCGAAGAAGCCTCGCCGAACCCGACGCCTCCGGTTTGGCAAAAGCTTCTTCGCACCGCGCCGCACCCCTTCCCCCTTCGGCACTTGTAGTCTACCTATATAAAAAATATTATACAGGCACGTACTCGTACCTACCTAGAGGTACTCATACATTAGAGTACGTACATATATGCTCCTACAGCTCCCCGATATGTGATGTGATATTGTCCTAACCTCTCTGCCTTGCGCCCTCCATATCCTAGGTACCTATCCATTTACCAACTAATCTTATCCCTGTGCCTCCATTTTTTTTTCTTCTTCTAGGGACGATGATGACGATGATGACGATGGTGCCGGTGCCGGTGCTGATGCTGGTGCTATTGGTGGCGACGACCCCTTTTGGCGGGGAGTGGTGGAGGACTAAGGACCCACCCATTTCATTAACCCCGCAGAAGGTTTGCGATCGGCGCGGGAGGTGTTGGCCGGCACTTGATGTCTGTCTTCTTCGTCTGTTCGATGCAGCTGCTTCTGAACGTTATTGTTGCGACAGGGTGCTACGAGGGGGGTGATTTATGGAGCGGGGTGCGTGGAGATGGGCGATTGGCTGTGACTGAATTTATTTTGCTGCGTGGGGAGGTGGAGCGAACAATATGCCCTGCGTTGGATATACTTTTCGCGCATTGAGAATAGAAATAGATCTGATAGCGGTGGGGAGGGGTGCGCCATTTAATCTGATTTGAGTAAATTTGGTTTTAATTGTTTGTTTTGTTTTGTTTGGCTGGCAGTATCTACTCATACAGCTAGAATACGATTATTTAGTCCAGGTAGGTAGATCGGTATGTAGGTAGGTATGTAGGTAGGTAGGTAGGTAGGTAGGTAGAGACATACCGTCAGCAGCTCGGCCCAATTCTCGGAGGCACTTTACTTGTTCTCGCGAGTGGCTTCTTCGTTCCTGATGAAGCCCAAGACGGTGAAATAATCGTACACTGAGCCGAGAAAAGTGTACGCGCTTACGCCACCCGCAACTTGCCGAGGAGCCGACGGCTGCGTCTCAGCTTCGTTAGGTACTACTAAGCTTTGTTCGTTACTGCAACGGCACTCGTTCTGGTTGCCCCTTGACCTAATAAATTTTCTCTGGTCTCCTTGGAGTTTTCGGTCAGAACCGTCGCTGATGGGTTTGCTTGAGTGGAATAAGTTAAACGCGCGCGTGCAGTTACAGCCCCCATGGTTAGTAGAAGACACAAGATATATCAGAGGGGAGGGGATGTTTACATCACTCGCACTGTGCGTAGTGCAGGCTAGCGGTGATCAAAAGATTGAGGAGAGTGTAGAACTGTATAGTAGACATTTCGAATTTCTGTTTGACATGGATAGACAGCTGATTTATGAGTCTAGATTTATCAAGTGAAACTAAGGAAGCAAATCGAGCAAAGCAGCTCCTAATACTTGTAGGCCCATATATCACCTAAACAAGTGTCAGAGAAACATTACAAATAAGAAGCACCTTAAAAAATGTAATTGAAGTTCCATTACGAAAATTCGACCACGTGGAAGGCGCGTGCGTATCCCCTCCGCTGCTGGAAAAGTGCAACACACTAGCGCAACTTAGTTAGGCATAGTACCCGAGCGCTGACTAAGTGCCTACACCAATCGGAGCGCTGGGATTGCTCCCAAGCACTTACTGAATTCTAGCTTTAATGAATTATTAATTTATTATTTGCAATAAGAGGTATTATGGATAGCAAATAGAAATAGTTTAATAAATAGGATAGTTAAATAGTAATACATAATTCTCTATAAATTCCCAATGCGAAATATGACTGCAAATTATAAAAAATTGAGTGTTCGAACCCCCGCAAACAAACCCGTTTTTTGCCTACATCCCCTAATACCATTCATCAAAACACTGCTTAGAGCAAAACGCTTTTTGGCAAACAGTACAATATACCCTAGTCTGCTTGATGCGCTTGTTAATATGTATCTCAGTAAGAGGTATGCGCTTTAAGCCTTGTTTTTTGCGCTTGCAATTGGCGCATGTTTTCGTTTTGAAGCCTCCCTTCCATTCGTGTATTGGCCCTTGTGACTGCTGTGACTGCTTTTGATGCTTCACCCGCAGAGCCTTATGCAGGGCCTTTTCGTCCCGAGCTCTTTTGTTAGTAGGAGTTCGCGCTAGTAACTTTTCCCCGCATTTTAATAGGGCTTCGCAGAGCCTCTACCTAAATTGGAAATAAGCCCCATTTTTTGAAATTTCTGAACGCTTTTTATGCGTATCTTTTTTAATATGAAGCCATAAAAAATAGGCATTTATAGCTGACGTATATAAAAATTAAAAAAACAACGCTTTCCAAACCCGTTTGAGGCTCCTATTTTTATTATAATTAGCCCGCAATTGGTCAGCTATATCAACCTGATTTATATAATAATTATAATTATTAATAATTGCCGGAATAGGCAATTCCTTTTAAAAATTATCGCCAAAAGGGGCGCGTGCTGTTTTAACGCTTATAAATATTTTTATAAAGCGTTTTCTGAAGCGAATAACCTCGTTATCCAGCGTGTATAAATTGTTTTACCAAAACGTTAAAAAATTATTTTTTTAGACTAAATTTACGATATGTTTCGAGGGAGCTACGCGGGTTTCTTAATAACTCTATTTATACAAATCCTTAATATTTTTTTTCTTCATTTCCACTAAATCCCCATGTACCCCAGAATTGGTCCTAGTAGTGTTAAATACGCCAAATCCGAGTTTATAAAGGTATTCCATAAAATTATTGTTCGTAAAGAAATTATCCAGCCATACGTGATAAGAGCCTTTTATTCGTTTTAATAATAAATTTAAAAGCGCTGGTACAATTATTTAAATTTTATTTAAATTGGAACCCCTGGGTATTTTCAAATTAAGCGCTCCTTTATTTTTTGCGTAAAAATACCACGCATAAATATAACCAAACTGGGTTAGAACCCATATTTTGAAGCCATTCGAAATCGGTTTTATTTTAATAAACACTGTAACCCAATACTGTCCAATATACCTTTTAATAATTTTATTAATTATTAAATGCGTCCCTGATATCCAATACAAGCGCGCTGATTAACCAATTAAATTATTAATATATTGAACACGGGTCCAATTTTCAGGCTCATTAAAATTATTAATAAAAAACGATGAATTGAGGTTTTAAAATCGATTTAGCGTTATTGAATTGCGTATTAAAGCGTGTGAGGCGTGTGTATTAGCCTTTATCGATTAATAAAAGGCAATTAAATGCTGTTTATAAAACCCCATATAAATATAAATACCAAAAAACACTCGCAATTCGCCTGGGGATGTATTTACAAATTGGCGCGAAAAAACAATTACTTTTTGCTTGTCACGCTTGTTTCTGAGGTGCTGATTAATCCAATTTATTATACTATTAAAAACCTCATCCGTAAAAAACAAGCAAAAAAACTCTAAAGGCGATAAGGCTGCATGTGGAGGTGTGTTAAAAATAACCTCATATTCTCGGATACGCAAAGGCTGGAAGGTCAATTTAACTGCGTTTTTGTTCACCAATTGAGGCTCATTTGGGCGTTTAATTGCAGGATTATGACGTTTAGGTAGAGCAACGTAAATAATATTACTTTCATTATTTTAAGACATTATTTGGAGGTGCTTTAAATGCGTTTTTAAATTTCAATTTGTATGAAGATTTTATAAAAAAATTTAATATTCTTTGCCAAAATACCCTAAAAATTTTTTAACCTATCAAATTTGGCGCTAGTGTGTTGCACTTTTCCAGCAGCGGAGGGGATACATTTAGAACACATTGAGCTTAATTGGGAAAAACAGGCGGGCTCTATGTTCGAGCCTTAGTAGCAGCAACAACACTAGTCCGTCACAAAAAGAATCTAATTTCGCCGTATTATTCGATCTGTACTTATTCCAGGTATGGAAATCGAACTCTGTAAACTGTACCTTGTATAGCGCTGAATGAAGACCATGAGATTGGCCTGGCGCATTAAAGACTCTGAACCTTTTAGGCTAACTATTATAAATAAAAGAAGTACTAGCCAAGTAGTAGTTAGAAAACAGTTCTATTGCTAGCTCATATTTCTGACCCCAATGTAGACTACTAGGCTTCTTATCTTGTTTGGTATGCACACAATAGCGAAACGAGCAAGAAGTTTATCAAACAGGTTGAAAGAATAGGCATAACGTGGAAACAAGGAGTTACTGGCATCTGAGATCATGGTGCTTGCCAGAGCCCAGAACCATTACTGCCAAAGAGCTGTTCCTGACTGAATTGATGTAGGGGCTGTTGAATACATCTAGGAAGCGCTATTGTGCCTCGGAAATATGAAATATGTAATAGATCCCAATTACAATAGATCCTAGTAGGGCTTAAGGTTCCACCAAATTGGATCAAAAAGACCACAGTATCAGGCCTCAGCCTGATACGCCCTATTACCGTTCATATGCCGAGCTCTATCCAAGGCTTGCCAAGCCTTCGTGACACCGATAAGGCTTAATTAAGACTTCCCCGATGGATCAAAAGACCACAGATCAGCCCTCAGGCCCGATACGCCCCATCACCGTTCATGTATCAGATGCCGTGCCAAGACTCGGTGACAAAATATGAATGCTCGGATCGGAGCAGCTCCGCAGCCGCTGCATCGAGGCTCAAATATAGTCGAAATTTGGCCGATGATGGAAGAAAGCTAGGCGTGGCAGAGAAGATTTGAAGACAGTCCTCCCCAAAAGAGATGAACCAAAAAGCTGTAAACAGCGATAAGACTCCATGTGCGAATGAAATCAAAGTGGTATTATCTAAATATATACTTCTGTCTTTAACCAGCGAACTACATCCGCGTGCATATCAGCTCGCATCCGACTCGAACGTTCACGCTCTTCCCGAGTTTTCGTTATGCTCACCGGTTGGTAAAAACCGTGCTCTGCCCCCAAGATCTTTCTCCACCGGACCCGGCCTTTCGTCCAACCGGCTCCGTTTTCGTCCATAATTTTTTCCCCTGCCTCGCTCCTGGCATATTTTTCCGCTGTGTCCTCGGCCTCCGGGCACAGTAAATCGTATTCGCAGCCTATCAGATACAGCTTATCCGGCAAAGCATCACGTTCCGCAAAGTGAGGGTTCAGCAATGGATCCTGTTGGACGGTACCTGGTGCCTGGTATCTACTGGGAGTCAGTTGAGCTCAAGCCGCAAATTATGGAACATGTTACCCCCATTCAAATGCGCGGATCATTTCTTTGAGTATATCCTCACGACCTGGCGGCGGGGTGGCCCTGACGAGTTTTTCCTCCATCACGAAAGTCGAGTTGGTCGGGGCATACATGGCAACCACCGCCTTGACCTCTTTGTTGAGCCCATCGAGCTGCGTGCTTGCGAGCGCCAGGCTTCCTCCGGCCGAGTAGCCGCCGACAGCGACCTTGGACCTGTCAAACGGGAGGTCTTTGTCGTCAAGGACAGCTCTGATCATCGCAGCACAATCAAGAACAGGCGTGGGAAAGGGATACACTGGAGAGAGTCTGTACGCGATAGAGACTACGCACAAGCCATAAGTATTTGAAAGTATCAGGTTGTCTGGATCGTCTATTATGGGCGATCCGATGGCGAATCCACCCCCATGTATATCGATATACAGCGGTAGGGAATTAGAACCCACTTTGTGGCCAGCGGGGATAAACACCCTGGCTTGGAGGGAAGGGGATGATAGGTAATACTTCGTGTACGATGGGCCAGAACTTGGGAATATAAGCCGCGAAAGTCGGTCCGTCAACAGCATCAGCTGTACAACGAATTTCGCTATCCAGATACGAAGAAAGAAAACGATTCTCCTCGACAGAGGTTGACGCTGAGCGATGGATACCCGGCGACGCATATTGCTCGCTCGCTTCAGGGACGTAGATGATCACAACCGCGACAACTATCGCAGCGAAGCCAGATGTGGGTGCTTCGCTAAGCAACCATGAAGCTATATAATAATGGGCCCTGTGTCAACCATGGGTGTTGAGACCGACGTCGATTTGTGCAGATCCGGGGTTGAATAAGGGGCACGACAGCGGGGCTACGTCACACCAACGATTCTGTTGGGAAAGAGTTTAGATACAAGAGTCGAGCACCTACTATGTACCTAGGTAGTGTAAATTTAGGACATCGAAAGGAGCTCTGACGCGCGCACGTGCCCCTCGCTCGAAGCAACGAAACCTAAGGCTAGTATGGGTAGCCGGCTTTCCACATATCGACAGTCTTTACAGTGATCTAAAGGTCGTCGTATGTAGTGCCGTGCCATGGTGGATATATTAGATACTAGGTAATAGGTATAATGTTGCGCTTGTGTTCAACAGTGGGGGTAAAAATACCTTTATAATGCGATGGAGGAGATCTTGATCAACACCTTAACGGAAAGCCTCTCCGGCAACTCAACATTTTAAACTCCTCCATCTCAAGTGATTTTGAATGTACGCCGCACGTACGCCAGCTCATTCTTCAGTGCAAGGTATTGTTGCACATGCACTTTCTTTTCGTCTGCCGAAAGCGCAGTCACGCAAAGCTCGGCAAAAGCCGTGGCCTACTAGGTAGAGTGTTGAGCGTCTACATGTAGACTAGTGCACTTTAGTGGCCGATACCGCAAACCCTGGGAGAACGGCCTAGATTATCTAATCTTTAGGACGTTACACAATCCCATGCTCGGATCGGATGTAGCTTGCTTAATTATCGAAAGCTATACGATTTTTGATTGTTATCAACCCGAAAAGCCCCACACCTTTAGAGTACAGATAGAGGTTATAGACCTGGTACTGTGATATCGACCTTTGGCCACCTTAATCCAACTCTTCGTGATCCTGAAAGGGCCAAAGTTCGTCTAACTCCTTCCGCTCGTCCTCCGTCTCCGCAGCTTCCAGCATTTGCTGTTTAATATATCGTTCTTTCTCCCTCGCCTCTTCGTAGGATTCTGTCGGCACCCATCCGTCAATGTTGACTCCAATAAAGTCGCGCAATTGCTGCATTTGTGTATCCGCAATCTTCTGCTTTGCGTCGATATCGAGGCAGTTTGTGACATCTGCCTCAGGATATTTGACGGGAAAGTTAGCTTCTTTCATTGTTAAAGTAGCGATATCGGGCCAGTAAGTCGATGTTTGTACCAGTTCTGCTTTGAGTGATGTGTTGTCGCCTTCCCATGGTCTGCCAGCAGTGTCATAGAGTCGGTTTCGTACAATGAGGTCATATTTTCCCATTGCATGAAAATGGGGCTTGTTGTTGGTACTAGTAAATCCCAGGTAGAAATAGTGGAGCTGTCGTCGACGATAGAGCTCTAACTCACTTGCCTTCTCGCTCTCCTCCAAGGAATCGAAATTCGTAGGCAGCTCTGGACGTCTGAAATTCTCCGAATTGTCATCTCCATAGTTTTGAAAATGCTTAGGAATCTTAGCTTGTAGGAAAATCGGAAGTATAGTACTATGTTGCCAGTCGATCACTCCAGTAATGTCGCCAGATTCAGAAAAGAAGATGTTGTTAGGTGAGAGATCTGGGTGACGGATCGTTGGTTGACACAACTCCGGAATTTCGGGAATAATGTGTGGAGCAACCTTAAGGTAATCCCTTAAGCAGTCTACTTGCACCTGCGGGTCGACTTCTTGATGACCGTAGAATTCTCTATAGAGCGGTTCACGGGGGAAGCGTTGCTTGCCGAACTTTTGCAACCAGGCCAATTCTCTATGACCAACTGCCTCCAACAGCTCCTTGGGTGTTTCCCCTACATCCTTCCAGTTAATCAAGAGCGAACAGAATACGGAGGAATGGTTTCTAACAAGGTCCTCGATTAACGGCCAGTTCGTCTCGCCTTTGATACCACCAAAGGAATTCAGTGGAAGGCCCAATGCAAAACCTATCCGTTTTGCCACGATTGACAGCCAAGGGCATGTCAATTGTAGGAATTCGGGTACCCACAGAGTCTTTAAAGTATATGCTGCCACTGGCAGGAAATCGTATCGCAAATAGCATCCTCTCTATGTCTACAATCTTCTCCACGACAGCCATTCTCTCTTTTGCCGTCATCGTATACCAAGTATGTTCCAATTCCTTGCCCTGAACCTTTTCCATGATAATATATTCAGACCGGACTAGATTGTCCGTCGATGAACTCCAGTCGAAGACCTTCGGGATTGGAACACCATGCAGACGTAGGTACTCCATTGTAGCGACCTCACTGGCAATACCATATTCTCGAGGGACTGTGGAAGGGTATGGAAGTCGCACAATCACATTCATCCCATCTTGAAATGTCGCTTCAAAGATACGGTATGAACCACCTTCAGCAATTTTTGCGAAGGTAGTAATACTATCAATGGAACGACCGACAGACTTTGCAACAGCCTGACAGAGTTCATGGATGTCAAAATGACGTCGCCTTTCAGAGAGACGCAAACGCTCGTTGTACCTACGGTAGGTTTGACCTATCAATTTAAGTACGGAAATGTCAAGGTTCATTAACTACTTACAACCATCTACCAGATGTGTAATTATAGAACATATGTTCTAGATCGCCGACACTCGATGATACCTTGCCTTGCCTGATTTTCTCCGCCCCGAAACTGGAGAGTCGCCAAGACTAGTGCACGGGCGCGCGGCCCGACAGCCAATCGGCAGACGACTGCACTCGCCAGAAAATCAAACCCTTGACACGCTCATCACCCGGACTATGAAGCGCCGGTTTGAAAGGCGCAGACCAATGTCACTTGCCATGGAAAGGATCCAAATCCGCAGAATTTCGCTGAAATCGTGGCTTTATTGGTGCGCAAGCACAGACTACAGTTTTAACAGCGAAGCATGTCATTACTGTCAAATGTAGGTGTACAGAATGCTTGATTGTCTAAGGTGGATGTAGTGATATTACAAAACGATTTACCGAACTGGAATTTCATGAAATATTTATGGAAGATAATGGCTCGGTTCTTCTTACGTATTTTTAAATGCCAAACGTTTTGTCTATGGCCGAGGTATGGAGGAATCGTTGCGAATATGAGTTTCCTTTTGGGCTGGGTAAAGTTATGAACGACATTATTCTTCAAAAAATCAGTCAGAAGACAACCACAAATCCAAAGGCCAAGAAAAAACAAGGCGATACTGTTGAATCTAGGGTCCTAGATCCAATCACCCTAGACGGAGATAACAAAACGCAGGTCATTGTAATCAATGATAAAAACTATAATCCTTTGCAAGTTGTTGCCGAAGAAGAGACCGAAGAAATAACAAATCCGGCTAAACATTGAGCTCAACAGTATGTATAGTCTTGATCAGCGCACTGGCCTTTAATTTCAATTATGATTCGAGATTTTAAATTTCTTTATTCATTTGTAGTATTGTATCGCACATACATATCTGCTATTAGATGCGTGTTCAATACATCTATACAGTGGAACTTTCGGCCTGCTGCCTGCCTCAAAGGTCCCGCGGCGGCTTCGCCAGTTGTTACAGTCTCAGCTACGTTTGACCTAACACCGATATTCTCCCGCCCGCTGTGCGTGCTGTTGGCCTTCCGCAGTCTTTTCAATGACTTCAAACTACCTGCTTGTACCTCGGTCAACTTCGGCGATATACGCTCGTCATAACTATGGGTCCTGTTGGTGCCTGCCGCTCAGAAACGTAAAAAATAGCTAACAGTGTTTTATGGCGTGAATTTAGACGACGCTTCACCATCTTGACGAGCGCATCTCGCAAACATATGCCGACTGCAGCTGCCGCTTCTACCGCTATTACAGGCGTTATTATGAGCAAAATAATAGGCTCCATTTTGCCCTACTGGTGGTCAATGTGGCAACCGTGAAAAAAACAATCATTACTGCATTCGGGAGCTCAGCTGTGCATAATTTTCTAATTATCCGATTTCTAGGTCACATAAGAGCCTCCTCTATCGTAGCTGTCTTACAGTTAAGTTGATCAATCACCTCCTTTTCTGACCCCTTTTGGTTGGATAAAATTCTTTCTTACTTTATCTCTAATCATGTTATGGATGAAAACCCCGCTTAACTAGCTGTTCAAGATGAAAATTTAGATAAAAAGATCTCTAGAGCCATTCTGCTTCTGAAAATTCAAATTTTTTTACTAAAATGGAAAAGTTTACCGGTGCGGGCTGTCGGCGCGCTAGTTTTTTCATGCAGCAAAGCCTATTGTCCGTTTAACCAACAACAATGCAGCGTGAAACATGACCCAATACAAATCGGCCATTCTAACCTTGCATGGCCATCCCATCCAATTGCTACTTCACATGCTGCTTAAATTTTTAGAGTTTTTAATTCCCTCACTGCTCTAGGCTTCTTTATGCATAGTTTTCTCCTTTTCTCACTGTATTTACCACCTGCTTACTTCAACCATTCCTTAGTCGTTGTATATGTTTACAAATTTAAAAAAACCACTTCTTGCAGTGTGCAGGAATATTTTGCTAGATCGTGATCTCTCTAGAACTAGGGCTCCCACAGGATGAAGGATTGGTATCCGTCTCTTAACAGCAGGGTGTCATCGATTGAAATACACTCAGAACGCACTAACCCTAATTGGGAGCCGCAAACGAAGGTCAAGCATTGGGTCTCGAGCAACGACAACACTAGCCCGTCACAGTTGTCATCAACGGCGTCAGCATCATAATAGTCAAGAATCTCGATACAAATTTGCAAGGCCTGCGTCATAGGCGCTGTCGGGTCATATAACCTGATGCCATTGGCACCGATTAGGTAGATGACTCCGGTAGGCTTGAGAAAGCTAAGTAGATCGCTGATATGTACTCGCGGCAAAGGTCAATGTAATCTGGTCAGGTCCGGATACAAGTGGTAATGTGGAGAATTCGTTCTAAAAATGAAAGAAGGGAAGTAAAATGAACTATCACTCGCAGTTATCGGTAGAATAGCTCTGAGTGGAGTAATAAAGAATTGTGAGCGGTATGCGGCTGAGTACCTCTGAACTGCATGAGCGTATGGCAAGAGGCAACTCATTTGGAAGCAGTTGTCCGTCTTGGCAGTAATATGTTGAACCCGGAGATCCATTCCGGTTTCTTTCATAGTGCCACTAGCTCGAGGTGC